>CAKNXH010061837.1:0-54834 GCA_932178445.1 Andricus quercusramuli | reverse complement strand
TATTAGTTTCTCACAAGTAGCGATACGTTTCATTGGTTAGTATATAAGGACAGAAAGAACCATAAGTCCCAGCGTAATGCGTGCGATTTATAGATATAAGATAGGTATATTTATGCGTGTAGGCTTTAGTATAGGATTCGTAAACAAACCACTGTAGCCAGTACTGTATAATATATATAAGTATAATATATATAATATAATATATATATATTATATATATATATATATAAACACAAAAAATTCCACCTGTCTGTCTTTTTGTCATTCGCCAGCGTGAAACACAAGATCACGTGACCCCCATTTTTCGTATAGTGGTTTAGAAAGATTGCAAAGCGATTGTTTCGCTTCTTTCAAATCACTATACCTATTTTCGTTATTTAAAAAATTTAATACAGCGACTTAAAAATACTGTAAATTTGTGTATGTAAGAATCTAATATTCTTACGATTTATTCCAATCAGAAATAATAGTCTGCACTTTAATAGTCACCATTCGACTTTTTCTAACCGTACCTCGATTATCCCTAAATTCGTATATTTTATTTTAATTATGGATATGCGATAAAAGAAATATTAATACCAAAAGTCTCCGTGCAAGTTCAAACTTGAGAATACCTGTCGCATCGATTAGAAATGTGTTTCAGCGCTCTTTGCACAGATTTCCATCTTAATTTGAAGGTGTTAAAAATTTCTCGCAAGATTTAAAAACATATTAATTTGACCCATTTGTATACATTCATGAATGATGAACAATATTTCATCATAGATTGAAAAGTTTCAATACGTTTTGTTCAGTTGTACTATGACTTTTAGACAGTTATGTAATTTTTTAAGTTATATAAATTTATATACCGCACAACAAGATATTTCTTCATATTACAAAATTTTACGTTGCAAAAGAAATGCATATTTTAATCTGATAATAGAATATACAGATGACTCTACATCTAGTATTCTTCATTTCTATCACAGATGTTGTAGATCTAATGGTATAAGCTTTTGACCATATTCGAAAGCGCCATTCATTGTATCTATAGTAGATACTATCAAATCGAAAGTATCTTTGTTTGGCGGAAGTCATTTCCTCTATAAACTAAAAAGATGCTTTGTGGATTTAAAAGTATGTTTATCACTTTAAATAAAAGTTTTTCTTGAAATAAATCTAAATTTATTTTTCTTGAATTTATATGCTTTAGCTTCATATAATCATCAATCCTTCAATCTGTAGTACTGTATTTTTCATTCAAAGACTCGAATTATTTTACTCGAAGCAGAATTTATTGGATTATGTACATAAACTATTGTATCAATGATGTGGAAATCAATAGCACCGGCATGTTTCATTCAATAGTGCTTTTTTCTCAGTGTATAAGTTCTATAGGATGGTAATTCCATCTGAAACACTTCGTTTTCGATAATGACTTCATTTTTACCGTGTAATTTTTTTAAGCTCCACGAAACATTCATAAAAACCTTTATGCAAAAATTAAAATTCACCTTTAAAATTCTACCTATTATTTTTAAATCTGATTTTTGGCACCAGGTGGATTTTCTGCGATTGAAAATCATACAATTCATCTATATCATCAATTTTTAAAACCTACTTTCTGTTTCCTTAGTATTTAAAGGAATGCTTGAAGTCACATGATTTCTCAATTTAAGGGCGTTGATGAGCGCCTTATCACTTAAGAAAGACAGTGTGCGAGCAGCAGTGATTCGCGACAGATCATTGTCCAATCATTTCGGATCAGTAATATAATTGACTGAAAATATATTGAACTTATGATCTTACAAAAATATCTACAAAAATGAGTGAGTGCTCTGTATGTTTTTTGAAATGGTCTTAGTCTGCCCAGTTTTCGAAAAATGGAATAAAACTTGTAATTCTAATTAACTCTCACGATTCTTCTCTGAATATTCCTGATCTGGAAAAATTATTTATTTTGCAAGTGTAAACTTTGAACATGGTCCTTCGAGCCGGATTCAAGATCGTGAAAAAAACTATTTAAAGTGTAAAATTAGTGCAGGAAAGACCAAAAGTGAGAGATTCCGTTAAGTAAAAGCACACGAGCAAGCTGGAAAATATGAAGGCTTGACGTCAGCGAGCAAGGATTTAAGGTGGTGACAACATCTTCGCACGTACTAAAAGTCAGTCGTCCTTCTCCAAACAGTCTGTACACTTACACGAAGTTATTCTTCACCCTAAGGAAGGAATAACAAGTTCGCTAACTGATATGTGGATGATTGTCAACAGATATAGTTTTAGACTTCATCGATTTTGAACGTTCTCCAGCGGTAAGATGATAAGTTTAACTTACCCATGATGAGAGAGGCTCGTTCTGGCGAACTAAGTAATAATTCAGACCGTAGTATTTCTGTGATGATTTGTTGACATTTTATTAATTATTAGGCTCTCGCACACTCTAATTAGCTCGCCTTGTCAGAGCACTTTAAAACTAAAGTAAATTAGTTCCTCGATTTTTAAAATGAAAACTTTTCAATTTTGGCTGAATTATCAGCAACTGTCAATTTAAATTTCTCTTTTTTGTGAAAATGGAGGCATTATCCTCTGAGTTATCAGAGATTTTTCAGGCGATTCTACGAACTGAAACCAACTTCAAGAAAATTGACAAGGCAATTAAACAGTGGCTACTGTTGAGTCACGATTGGAACTTCTTGACCAACGCTGGAAAAACTGTGAAACTCTGCATCTGGAGATTAAAGCTGGAACTACGCCAGCTGAGCGTGAGCAATTAGAATATTTTTCAACATCGAAATATCTCGCTGTTGAAGATGCACATCTCAATGAGCGAGATTATTTGTATAATCAGTTGGTGCTGCTTACTCCTGAATCTAGGGCCAATGAAAGTTCAAATCATTCTCAAATTATTCGTCGTGATTCCTTGTCTGTTACTCAAATTACTTTACTGGAGTTTTCAGGAGACTAAAAGGATTGGGAGAATTTTCGCGATTTATTTAATACTTTAATAATTCAAAACGAATCCTTGTCTAATGTGGCAAGGTTAGACTATTTAAAGTTGTCCTTAAAAGGTGAAGCTGAAAGTTTATTAATACACTTTTCGATAACTGATGCTAATTTCATCTCCACTTGGGAGTCGCTAAAGCCCAGATTTTATAACAAGAAAGCTTTAATCTCAACAAGAGAGCTTTAATCTCAACTTATTTACAATCCTTTATCAATCTTACTAATGTGTCGAATAATATTCTGGAAGACTTAAAAAACTTACTCGATAAAACAAATGAGTCATTTGCAGCTCCCAAAAATCTAAAACGCCTAACAGAACATTGGAGTGATTAACTTGTTTTTATAATGGTTAAAGAATTTTATCTTAGTACTGTCAAAGAATGGGAGATGAATATTGGTTCTAGTACTGATTATCCCACTTAACAGGAACTTGATTCGTTTTTGGAGACTCGCATACGTATTCTGGAGGCCATTAAAGCTTCGAAAGCTGGCACGAGTACTCAAGAAAAGAGTAGAGCTTCAGAACAATCGGGAGTTAGGAGCCACAATGCAACTTCTAGCTCAAAGTGTCTCCTTTGTAAGGAGAATCACTCCTTATGTAAATGCAACCAATTCAAAGCTTTGTCTGTGCACAGGCGTAGGGAAGCTGCTACAAATAATCATTGTTGTTATGGTTGTCTCATGCCTGGACATCGGCCTCATAATTGTGCTAGTAAATTTAAATGTACTCTGCATCGGTCTGCAGGAGTCACAGATTTAGAGTTTTGTTGGACCGAGAATCAGAATGCTGTTTTATTTCCGAGAGAGCAATGCAAATATTGAGTACACGTTACAAAAAGGTTAAAGCAGTAGTCTATGGGGTTAGAGGAGTTAATATTGATTCTTCAAGAAAATTAGCGGAATATAATTTAATTCCTACAGAAACGAACTGTTCTAAGGTCCACATCCAAGCTTTAGTATTGTTACACCTTACATCATATACTCCTCCTGTAACATCTAACGTGGGGAATTATGATAAATTAAAAGAGTTAGGGTTAGCGGATCTAAATCCCTTTAGCTCCCATCAAGTTGATTTCATTTTAGGGGCCGATAAATCTGGGAGTTGGGAGAAGTTCCCTTTAAAAGTTCCTTGACACATGACGAAATGTTTTGTGATGAGCATTTCGCCACGAATCACCAACGAATAGAAGAATCACAATACTCAAGTTTCTAATCAGAATACGCAAGCCTTGAACATATGGAACTTCTTGAACAATAGGAATCGGATAGTTTTTCACAAATTGTGTATTCGTCTCACCACCCTATCTTAAGAGAAAGTAGATCTACTACAAAGTTGAGGGTTGTTTTCAACGCTCCCAGTTTAACTTCCAATAATTCTTCCATGAATTCTCATTTTCACATCGACCCAAAGATTCTTAACGATCTGGTTGAAAAGGATCGTCGCTTGTAGACTTTTAACCGTTACTTACGGTGCTGCCGTTGCTCCTTATTTGGATAAAAAAAGTGATTAAGTAGGTAGCTCATGACGAGGCAAATAGATTGCCTTTAACCCAAAATATATTAGAAATAGTATATTACGTGACAAGGGTCGAAAGGCAACGATTTTACAAGGGGAAGTTAGCTGCCCTCGCTTCGCTCGGGCAGATATCACACTCGTGAGGTCTTTGTCTCGACCCAAGAAGGAATAGTAAGGAGTGGTATCACCGTATGTTTTTGGTGAGCAGAGGTGGGACAAGCTACGTCCAAGAATTCTTTAATGCTTGCCACGAATGAAAACTCGTATGCTGGGTCGTGCACATGCGCAGAGCTGTATTCGCAGTCACGTGTTTCAATAAAAGTTTAATCTGATAATAAGTAATTATACACATGAGTATACTCACTCCCCTATGTTATAGTTTTACATATCGATGCACATGTAGGTTATGTTCGTTCAATACACAAGTTCGAAACTTCAAACGCGTGTTGAAATCGTTGGCATGGCAACCGCTAGTGCGCATGTGCATGATCCCGCATACAAGTTTTCATACGTGGCAAGCATTAACGAATTCTTGGACGTCGCTGGTCCCACTCTCCATTTGCAGGGATACTACTCCTTACCATTCCTTCGTGCCTCGACCCGAGTCACGTATACAATTTTTCATTACACCGCAAATCGAAATTTCGACTTGAGATTATTTCAAAGTGTCCGTAAACTGTTTTACATCAATGTTTTTTATAAATTAATATAGATTAAATCTTTTGAGGAACTGTCAACCGCTTGTTGTACTTTTTATATTTTTCATTACAAGTTATTATTCTTATTATAAAATTGACCATTTTTGTCCTAAATCGAAGATAATAGGACTATTTTCAGTTCAAGAGCGCTCCAAATGACAAAAAAAAAACTTATACCATTAAAAAGGAACTAGTATGATGAAATAGTTTTTCTTGAAAATAAAGTTTCTAAACTAATAGAATAAAACTTTAAAGGAACTGTCAACCTGTCAACGTGACCTATAAAGAAATTTGATTTATTTCCTTTATATAGAATAATATGTATATGAATATAAACAATTTATAATAGCTTTTGCGACATAACTTGATTTCCATCCACCATGTTGCTGTATCATTCGCGTGTTTGCTCCTTGATTTGCAAGAAGAGTAGCCGAAATTCTGCGTAAACAGTGTCTCGTGTAAAGATTAGCATCGGGCAATCCGAGGTATTGAGCAACTTCCTTGCGAGTGCTTGCGAATTTTTTTTCCCAATCACTTGCTTCGTGCATTTGGAATTTTGATAATTTAAAAAAAGCGATCAGTAAGCACAGCATTTGGGCGCAAAGCGATGTATTTTCGCACAATTTCTGTAAATGTGGACTCAATGGCGAGCGAAAGAGGAATATATGTTTTTTTATCCGGGATTCGCACTACCATAAATGTGTTTTTATCTTCAATATCCAACAATTTTACGTTTGTCAGTTCGCATCCTCTGCATCCTCCAGTAATGCCAAAAATAAGAATTATCTGGAAAAATATTCATGACAGAAAACAATTAATCATATAGAAAACAATAATAGAAAAATATAAGAATAATTTAATATTAATCAAATAAATACTTTTGAAAATTTGAATATAATTGCAATTTGGCAATTTAAGGTTATTTTGCTTGTGTACTTACTTTTGCTGCCAACCATCAATCATCGGTAGCTTCGTTTAAATACTTTTCGATTTCTTTTGCTTCCAGAACTTTTGGTTTTCTGCCATGTTGAAAACTGTGTGTAAGCTGCGTCATATCGATCCCTTGATTTTTCGGGAATTAACTCATTTTCAGCGGTTTTGACAACTTCCACGATTTCCGAAGGTAGACAGGGAAATATTTCGTCGTTTCCATCATTGCCGAAATCGATTGACTTCAATAAATTCCATTCTCCCGAAAATGAGACGACACACTAGATTTGACACGTTCACGATCGAAGGAGGCGACCTACGTTAGCTTTAAGATAAAGCTCGAAACCCGCGCGTAGTAACTGTCACTTTCTTCCCTAGGGTAGAAAAACGACTTTCGACCCGCTCCACAGGCATCGAAAGTCGAATTTTCGATAGAGGTGCGATGAAAACAATATTTACGTCGACGATGTTTTGTTTGGTGCGGATAGTCAGATTGAGGCTAAATAGGCGCGAGCTCAAGTAACACTCTCATTAGAAGCTGGCGGTTTCCATTTGCGAAAATGGGCCACAAATGACCCCGCACTATTAAAAGATTGTCCCTCGGGAAAAAACGAACGTGCTATCGAATTTACGTTAGCGGATGATGCCCAGCTGAATTTTCTAGGTTTATTTTGGGATTCTGACTCTGACTCATTCCTTTTTAAAGTAACTTCTTCTTTAGTCGAAAATCCAACAAAACGGATTGTTCTTTCGTTGACCGCTAAGTTGTATGATCGACTGGGACGACAAACTACCTGATGATCTTGAAACTCAGTGGTTAAATTATCATGATTCGCTGGAAAAATTAGAAGCACTTAAAGTTCCGAGGTGGACACGGCAGTTACGAAAAAACTCTGAATTCGAGCTTCATGGTTTTTCTACGCTTCTTCAAAACCTTATCCAGCTTCTGTTTATATTAGAATTCTTAGTGAAGATTTGAAGGAGGCTCATGTTTGCCTACTTATGGCTAAATAATAGGTACCTTCTTTCAAATACATATGTATCGATTCCTTGTTTGGAGTTATGTGGGGCTGATTTACTAACTAAGACACTTAAATTCGTCATAGAAACTATGTAGTTGGATAAAATGCCAGTTTACTGTCACGCTAATTCTGTAACAGTTTTGGCTTGGCTAGGAAAACATCCTTCCAATTGGCCTTTGTTTTTCGCCAATAGAGTTTCCCTAATTCATGAGTTAGTACCTCGCGCGAAATGGCGATACATTTCTCCTAAAGATAATCCGGCTAACTGCGCTACTCGAGGACTCACACCCGAAAAATTGTTGAGGCATTCCTCATGGTGGCCAGGCGCACCTTGGTTAGCTTTGCATTCCTCAAAATGGCCTGATTATCGCAACACAGCCCCCTCGCAATCAAATTTGGAACAGCGGGCACTAAAGAGTCATCACGTTTTAACTGTGATTAAAAGTCCATTCAACTTGATGTTTAACTTTTTCTTTTGGCCAAAATTACTTCGCGTTACAGCCTATTGTAAGAGATTTATTGACGCCTTTGTCTTTAAGCACTCAAAATTACTAAGCCTAAACCTCAATTTCCAACCATTTCTCTCATTGCGATTGAAATCCAAGAAGCTGTTATATTTTGGATTAAATTTGTCCAAGCAAATTCCTTTTCTCTTGAGATAAAAGCCTTAAGCCAAGAAGATAGGATGATTGTAAAAAACTTGATATTAAAAAGTTTGAGTCCACTTTTAAATTCCAATAATTTCTTAAGCGTTGGCGGAAGACTACGGCATGCTCCTATCAGTTTTGATGAGAAGCATGCTATCATCTTGCCTCGTCACCACATAAGTGAGCTTATCGCACCGCATGCTCACCTTAGATCTTTACATGGTGGTCAGCAATTAACCTTATATACGCTTAGACAGCGTTACTGGATTTTAGGAGCTCGATTTTTGGTTAAACGATTGATCAGAAGGTTGCCTAGAGTGCACACATGAGAGAGCGGCTCTTTCTGAACAACTTTATGGGGGATTTACCTGAATTTCGAGTCACCCCAAATCGTTATTCACACACTACGGTACGGATTATGCAAACCCATTTAATGTTCGCTTTGCTGCCGAGGAAGACCTGTACACTTGTATAGTGACAACGGTACGACATTCTACAGTGCTGACCGGGAATTAAAAAATTGCCTCGTAAACCTTAGACTGGATACTAATTTGCATAATGAGTTCGCAATTCAAGGAATGATCCTGAAGACTTCTCGTATTAAAACCTGGACATTTTCTGATTGGAGCCCCTTTGACCAGCGTTCCAGAACCCTCATTGGAATTTACTTCGAAAAATCGTTCAAGTCGATGGCAGTTAGTACCAAAAATTTCAGAGATTTAATGGTAAACCTGGCTGTTGATTATTTACAGTCTTTAAAAATCTCTACAAATGGTTCAACAAAAAGCTAAATCTTGTGATCGGTGATATCGTTCTTGTGATTCGTTAACGCCCTGTAGATGGTTATTAGGTCGTATAATTAAATGCTACAAGGGAAAGGACGATGTTGTACGTTCTGTTAGAGTAAAAACTGCCAGTTCAGAATATGAACGTCCGATTACTCAGATTTGTCTGTTACCAGTCAACTCTCACGATTCCTCTCTGTATATTCCTGATATGGAAAAATTATTTAGTTTACAAGTGTAAACTATAAACAATACTATTTTAAACGTCTCAATTTGAAATTTTTACTTCCAACCATTTCAAATTGTAAATTACACCATTTTAGATATTTTATTTTGAATCAGACATACTTTTTAATTTGAAAGGATTGGAAATTCGATTTATTTGACTTAAAATGCTTTCAATTTATAGTTTGTTGTGTTGAAATTAAACAATATAGTATTGTATTTTAAATCACGAATCATCTCACTTTTCAATACAGTTTTGAATACTTAGTCTGCAACCTGTGCAATGCCTTGGACTGCCTGGAAGTTCTTAAAAAATTGATACTCAGGTTCCGATTCTGTGCTATTCAATGAAGCGCCGGCTTCACGCTTGACTGCTTCTGTCTTCCCCCTGAGCGTCCCTTGACGGCCTTGACGCTCAGATAGTTAATGCCGTATCAGAAGTTGTTAACATCGCGCCTCTCTGGGCGCTACTACGCCATACTGTGTCGGATTCAGAGACTATATATGCGTCCTAGGTGTTGACATGAAAAAACGTGTCCGATTCTATGCCGAACAGAACCGTGGCCGGCACAGAATAGGGACTTGAGTGTTTATAGGATTCACAATTATTCGAGATTCCTCAATTTCAAAGACTATAATTAATTCGAAATCGTCTAGCATAAACCGACTACTATTTAGAATCGATATACAGACCCGTTTTCCAATTATATAATTTTGAAGATCATGAAGACTACGATTTAGAAATTGTACACTATTGAACGTTTTTGATTTTTGAAAGTCATTAATTTCACACAATAATAGTATTAAGTAGTACACGGAAATTGTCTAATGTATAAAGATTCAATCTGAAATGATTCAGTTTTAAATGTCTGTTTGGTCAACTTGAGGTTTTATCTTGTTTAAATAATCCAATTTTATTCATTCGATTTTAGCCAGGGCACTAGAACCCTGTTCTCAGTCAGTAATTTTTTTTGTAACTTATTCAGTTTTTAAATTCAGAAACTTTTTTTATCATTTATGTGATATAAAGAACATGAATACCGGGATATTCTTACAATTTTTCATTTTCCAATATTTCGTTTTTATTTTGTAACGTTTTCAGCTTTTAATGGAAACGATTATTTTATTTTAAAATATTTTTTTTTTACTTCCATAAGTTTATTTGAAAGAATGCATAAAACCGGGTATTTTAAAAATGTTAAATTTTTTAGTTAATCTTGTTTATTTATCATTTGATAAGATCACATATAAACAGGAGTTCTTTTAAATTTGTAATTCGTTCGTTATTTTACAGTTTTTGTAATAAAATATTTCTTTTAGTTATTTTTTTCATTTCGTTTTTTTTTTTTTAATTTAAGGTATTACTTATGTGTAATAGGTGTATAACTATTTTTATGCCACATGCATGATTTTAGCCATTTTCGACGCCTATGAAGCGGGGCTAAAATTCTACTTTTTATTCCCTAGGGACTGAAAAGTGACGTCAGAGGTGAATAATGAAAATTATAAAATCTATGAGCTCGCATTTTACGATTATCAGCCCGCTCACCGTAAAAACTGTGAGGGAATTTTGGTTGCAGATAATAGAATTTTGCGGTTATTTATGGAAAAATGCCGTATATAACTGATAAAATTACCATAAATTACCGAGAATTTTCATAAATTCCCGGAAATTAATGGACATTTTAAAAAAATAATATTAAGAAATTTATGTTAAGTTACCATATTTACCTGTAAAATTAACATAAATGACCGAAAGTTTTCATAAATTAATTTTGGGTAACACTGCCCTGCAAATTTTAATTTTTTGATGCGAATAAGATGGCACCTGGTGTTTCTGAATACATTTTTCGTGCTGAACACGAATCTAGGTTCAAAAATATGCCATGACGTACTATACCAACTGCCAATATTCAAGAAAATCCGTTGGAAATTCAAAAATTCGTGCGCCATATTGGATCCGCTATTTTTTATTTTTAAAATGTAACTGCAAATTCGTAATCAGCGACCCCTAAATCCCCCGAGTAACAAGTTTCAAGCGAAGGCGATCAAATTTAGAAAAAATGGTCTGTCATATTGGATCCGTCATTTTGAATTTTTGAAACCTAACTACATATTCATAATCAGCCCTTTGAAAGCACTGCACATTTTATTACGCATGGGCGTGGGCGTAAGTATGTTAAAATCCTTTCTGTTTTCATTTTCTTCCTATACCCCTAGACAGAAACACACTTACCGCTCTAAGGGCGTATGCGATTAATTTGGCATACGGCTTATTCGAACGGGCTTGCTTCAGCCTTTCATTTATAATATTAGCGAAGTTTGTAGCACGACATGGTTCAGCTCTACAATTTTTGAAAAATGGCTAGAACCGCCGTTTTTAGGGGCTTCAACCCCTATTTTCTCAAGAACGTGATGCGATGGGAAGTTTATGAACCCAGATTCGTGTTCAGCACGAAAAATCCATTCGAAAACACTAGTCGCTATCTTATTCGCAAAACACATGTAGGGCAGTGTAATTTATGGTAAGTTACCATATTCACCTGTAAAATTACCATAAATTACCGAAAATTTCCAGCAATTTTTGTATTGAATTTTTTATAATTAGGAATAAGTTAACATGAATGTCATGCTTCTTCATTCGAAATCTCATATGGACTGAAATCATGACTGCATTTCGAAAAATGTCTGAAATCATCCATTTGTTATAAAAAATATACCTTTGATGCAGAATTCCTGTTTTGTTTGAAAAAATTGTTTTTTTTTTTCAATGTGACAATAAACTGGGGTAAACAATGCGATGCGTTCAAAACATTGTTATTTGCGAAAATATTGACCTGGAGTGAAATCTTCTGTACCTCGCCAACCAGACAACGCTACAGTTTGTCAGATTGACGGTAGATGGAGCATAAGGCCTCACAAAATTGTTATGTATGGTTCCCCACTTGGGCCCATTAGCATCTAAGGTCTTTGTTTCAGGCATCATTCACTCTATTGTCACTCTGTTTATAAACGATTTGTCGCCACACTTTTCTGTCCTGGCATACTGCTCTAGCTTTCTTCACGTCCATGCATTTTTTCATGCAAGCTCTTGTGTTCCTATGACTTCTTATGTCTCTTCGGATTAATGTCTCATTCACAGATTCTAACCATTCTTTCGGCGGTCTACCTCTGGGCATTCTGCCATTTACTTTACCTTTATATACTTGCTTCGTCAGTCGTTCATCTTTCATTCTTTCAAGATGTCCGAACCATCTTAACTGATTTCTTCCCATATGTCAACTAGTGTCTCTCCTGTACCACATTCTTTGAGGATTGTCTCGCTTCGGACTTTGTCCATCAGTGTTTTTCCGCTTTATCATGCGCAGAGGTTTCATGCCGATCGCAATGATTTTACTCCTGTCCTTTTCTTGACAGGTCCATGTCTCGCTACCGTATAGTACAGTTGGTACGAAAATAGAGTTATGTATAGCCATTTTAGCTTTTTTCGATATGTTTTTATTTGTGAGGATGGACCCTGCTCTACCGATAACCTGCTTACCCTTATTTATGCGCCTATCTAACTCCCCATCTATTTTTCCGTCGTTAGTGAATAGATTACCTAGATATACGTATTTCTCAACTTGTTCTAATCTCTCATCATTTAGGACAATGTTGCATATTGTTTTCGCACTTTTCCTCAAACACCATGATTTTCGTTTTATTCACGTTAATTTTGAGGCCCATGTTCTTCATGCTTGTATTAAGTTTATTCAACATTCTTTGCAAGTCCTTTACTGATTCTGCCATAACAATTTTGTCATCTGCGAAAGCTAACCCACGTACCTTGACGGTTTCGAGATCTACACCTTCTTCGTCGAAGAGGGCAGTTCTTAGACACTTATCCATGAATATGATAAATAGCCACGAGGACATAACGCATCCTTGTTTCACGCCTTGCATAATATCGAACGAGTGAATCAGTTTCTCATTTACCCTTACACTTCGTCTACTACCTGTATATATTGTTTTTATTGCTTGTAGGAGGCCTCCATTTACTCCGTACTCTTTAAGGACTTCCCAAAGTTTACTTCCATTTACCTTGTCAAATGCTTTTTCTAGGTCAATAAATGCACGGAAATGAAATAGATAAATAAAACTTTCCACATTTTCTTCTAATTCTGAGTTGATCTTATAACATTCCCTTCACACCACTCACACAGAAGAAATAATTTACATAAAGCTAAAGAAGATTTGGTAAAGATTTTCCAAATTTGTAATTAGCAAAAATAAGCATTTTCCACAAAATGCAATGTTATTGTGTTTGTGATTTTTTAGAGGACCCTTAAGCTATATAATGTACACCTAACAATCCATAAAACCCTCCCACGCAATAGAACTCAACTCTAAAAAGCTGAAAAGACCCGGTGAATAGTTTCTGATCTTAGTCCATGGGAATATAATCATTTCTCTAAAAAATCAAAGTTATAGCGACTTTAATTTTTTTAAAAGGTCCTTGGGTTCTGGATTATTATTATAACATCCGCAAAAGTCCATCCACCCACAAGAAATCAATTACATATGGCTATTAAGATTTGGTAAAGATTTTCCAAACTTGTAATTAGCAAAAAAAAAGTTATTTTCACAAAATACAAAGTTATTGTGTCAATGATTTTTTTCAGAGAAACCTTAGGCTATATAATGTACCCCTAACACTCCATCAAACCCACCCACGTCTTAGAAATCAATTCTAGTAAGCTGGAAAGACTTGGTAAATATATTGCTGTATTATTCATTGACGAAAAAATAACATTTTTAGAAAAAGTCGAAGTCGTTGTTTCTATGATTTTTTGATGTGATCCTCAGTCAATAGATTGTTATCAGAACACCCATACAAACCCACTCTCGCATTAGAAATCAATTCTAGAAAGTTTTCGAGACAAGTTTTTTATTATTTATTCTAAAGAAATTCTTACTCTCATGGCTTCATTCCAAACCTGAATTCGAGTTGGAATTCACAGGCTCAAGTCGATCAGACTCCATATTGGTCGCTGGGCATTATGAAAACGATTTCATAAGAGTCAGAATGTCTTCGGAATAAATAATAAAAAACTTGTCCTGAAAACTGGTTCTCGATAATAATGTGAAAATGACCGGTTTGAAATCGTTTTAATAATGCCCAGCGGCCAATATGGAGTCTGATCGACTTGAGCCTGTGAATTCCAACTCGAATTCAGGTTTGCAATGAAGCCATAAGAGTCAGAATGCCTTTAAAATAAATAATAAAAAACTTGTCCTGAAAACTGGTTCTCGGTAATAATGTGAAAAAAGACCAGTTTGAAATCGTTTTCATAATGCCCAGCGGACAATATGGAGTCTGATCGACTTGAGCCTGTGAATTTTAACTCGAATTCAGGTTTGGAATGAAGCCATAAGAGTCAGAATGTCTTTGGAATGAATAATAAAAAACTTGTCCGGAAAACTGGTTCTCGATAATAATGTGAAAAAAGGCCAGTTTGAAATCGTTTTCATAATGGCCAGCAGCCAATATGGAGTCTGATCGACGTGAGCCTGTGAATTCCAACTCGAATGCAGGTTTAGAAAGAAGCCATAAGAGTCAGAATGTCTTTGGAATAAATAATAAAACACTTTTCCTGAAAACTGGTCTCGATAATAATGTGAAAAAGACCAGTTTGAAATCGCTTTCATAATGCCCAGCGGCCAATATGGAGTCTGATCGACTTGGGTCTGTGAATTCCAACTAGAATTCAGGTTTAGAAAGAAGCCATAAGATTCAGAATTTCTTTAGAATAAATAATAAAAAACTTGTCTCGAAAACTTTCTAGAATTGATTTCTAATGCGAGAGTGGGTTTGAATGGGTGTTCTGGTAACAATCTATTAATTGCGAATCACATCAAAAAATCATAGAAAAAACGACTTCGACTTTTTCTAAAAATGTTATGTGTTCGTCAAAGAATAATACAGCAATATATTTACCAAGTCTTTCCAGCTTACTAGAATTGATTTCTAAGACGTGGGTGAGTTTGATGGAGTGTTAGGGGAACATTATATAGCCTAAGGTTTCCCTGAAAAAATCATTAACACAACAACTTTGCATTTTGTGAAAATAACTTTTTTTTGCTAATTACAAGTTTGGAAAATCTTTACCAAATCTTAACAGCCACATGTAATTGATTTTTTGTGGGTGGATGGACTTTAGCGGATGTTGTAATAATAATCCAGAACCCAAGGACCTTTTAAAAAAATTAAAGTCGCTATAACTTTGATTTTTTAGAGAAATGATTATATTCCCATGGACTAAGATCGGAAACTATTCACCGGGTCTTTTCAGCTTTTTAGAGTTGAGTTCTATTGCGTGGGAGGGTTTTATGGGTTGTTAGGTGTACATTATATAGCCTAAGGTTCCTCTGAAAAAATCATAAACACAATAACATTGCATTTTGTGGAAAATGCTTATTTTTGCTAATTGTAAATTTGGAAAATCTTTACCAAATCTTCTTTATCTACATGTAAGTTATTTCTTCTGTGTGGGTGGTGTGAGATCAATTCAGCATTAGAAGAAAATGTGGAAAGTTTTATTTATCTATTTCATCGGTCAGTATTTTGCGTTGAATAGATTTTTCCTTCTTTTTTTTCTTATATTTTTGTAGGGTAATATTTATTTGTTATGTTTTCTAAATAATATATTATAACTTAAATAAAAATTATTACTCGTACATATGTTTCAATGCTTTTTCTATTTTGAATATGGCGCCAGAAGTCCTTTTAAATCGATTTAGTGGTCGATAGGGATACCACGCGGCGCTGATTGTACTGTTTCTGTTTACTTTTTTTCGACCTTCGAAAAACGTTTTATTTTATTAATTTTCAAATATTTATCGCGAGTGTTGACTTTCCGGAGGGACTTTCCCCCTCAAATATGGATATGTGCTTCCTGCATTCGAAACCAATTTTTTGAGGTGAGTTTTGTAGGTTGGATTACCCCCTACATGAGCCTTAAAACCAAGGTATTTGATTTCTGAGCAGCCGAATTCACATTTGTCCGGACTGACGTTAAATTGGCTTCGTTTATTTTGTGTAATATTATATTCAAATACAGTAAACTTCCTTTTATTTTAAGGACCTTGAAACGTACCTGATCAATTATTTTAAGGCTGGAGGGGCCCCCACCTCTACCGTGATTTCGAACTTTATTTTCATCAACGACGTTCATTGGCTGCCCGGCTTTGTATCGCTGCGCTTGCGCTAATCAACTTTTTCAACTGCGCATTTGGCGAAAACCGCGGTCGATTTAAAATCAATAAATACTATCAATATGAATACAAATACCCCCAAAAATTCTTAGAAAAGTTGAAAAAGTCGCGGTCGTTTAGCATGTCAGTGTTTTTCAAGCGCCTTTCAAGTGGTTTTGTTGACGTATGACAATTTGCCAACTAAAACTCAATATAATATATCAAAAAACGACTTAAATATTTCGCGCAATAGTGAGTTTCCCAGCATGGCTTTGCGGCCATGCTAGGCTAGTCGTGGAAAGGGCAGCCGTCAGGAAGGTTAGCATATGTGGGACTGCAACTGCACACGCGTTTTTATTCTAAACACAAAGGTAAATTATAAAGGTCTCGATAGTAATATTTTTCAAGTGTTTCGCGAATACAATCAACTATCCGAAAATTGAGGTGAGTGTACCCGTTTCTGATCAAATCGATCTGATTTACTTTTACGTTTAGCATATTGTCTCGAAAACGTCGTGAGACGTATTCTCGTGACGTCTTGAAGAAATACTCAATTCAAGGCTTCCCGCTCTTCGGGCACCTTTTTTTTCATTGGTCAGCCACAGACGCGGAGGAGAGTGTACAGGGACCGCGGTGGGAGGTAACGAAACTGCGCAACTTAAAATAAGTGCGCGTAGGGGGGTTAAACTAAGTGAGCTTTAAAATAAGTGATCTTTAAAATAAACGGAAGTTTACTGTATTTCAAATGATCATCAAAATTTTGTGTTACTATTACAATATCTTCTAAATAACAAAAAACGTTTGGCTTTAAATCTGGAATGATGATTTTATCCATCAGTCTCTGGCAAGTGGCTGGAGCATTGGTTAAACCAAATGGCATCCTTTTACATTGATACATGCCTTTTCCAGGGACTATGAATGCTGTGATTGGTTTTGAATTTTCATCTAATGGAATTTGTAAATACGCTAATTTTAAATCAATTTTGAAGATAAATTTTGCCGATCTTGAGTATCCAGAATTTCTGTCATGAGGGGAATGGGGTAGAGATCTTTTTCAGTAATATTATTAACCTTTCTAAAATCTAGACAGAATCTGTAGTCTTTCCCTGTTTTTTTTTTTATCATGACTATGGGGTTAGACCAATCTGAATAGGAAGATTCTATTATGTCCTGTTCTAATAATTTATCGACTGTTTGATAATTTATGTCTTTGATTTTCGGGCGCACGTGGTAGTATCGCTGTTTTATAGGATCATGGCCCTGCACATCAATTTTATGTTTCGTTAAATGGGTTGCCCTATGTTCTTTTCCCTGGTGTATTCTTATTTTATTTTCTAAAAGTTTTTCTAATTGGGATTGTTGGCTTTTGTTAAGCTCAGCAAAACCTTCGCAGTACTCTGGCGAACAATAAATTTGTTCGTTGATTTTTCCTAAATTATCCGTAATATTATTTTTTGCAACACATGCATGAAAATGGCCATATTCCGTGTCCATAAAGCGTACGGAAAATTGACGATTCCTCTACTGTGAGAGTAGCGTGCGGGAATGTAACATTCCCGCACTTGTGCGGGAATATTCCCGCACTGAATCATTTACGAGCGCTTATCTTTAGTTCGAGAATTAATATTCACACGGCATGTGAAACAATTACGTGGCGTTTCCCGGGCAACTCAACTGATCACATTTGTTTTCATGACGCTCATAAAAAGCTGTCAAACATTCGACCAGTCGATATGAATATAGGTGCACCCTCAACACTGTGAACACGTTACTCAATGTTTTTTTGTTTTTTTAAAGTTTAAGTTTAATGTAATGACATTGTGTGTGACATGTGCTGGAAGACATTCCACTCGTGTGAAGTTTGTACCACTCGACTACGGCTTGCACGCACTCGCCTTCGGCTCGTGCGTTCGCCTCCGTCTCGTGCTACAAACTTCACACTCTTGGAATGTTCAATTTCACGCACTTGTAACACAATGTACTATAATCTTATTGCTTTATTTTTGAAATTAACCCATTGATTTCTGTTATCCATTTCTGATATCTCATTTGTTTTTTGAGATTCCCGTTTTGTTTTATTTTGATCAGTAACTTTTATATCTTTCCAAGTGTTACTGTCACTATCCTTATATTTTTCTTCGTATTTTTTATTGTAAAATATTTTTCCTAACTTATTTTCCTTATTTTTCTTCCTTATTCTCGGTTTACTTAAACCAGATGAGTCTTGTGTGCTTTATTCGTTGCTAGTGTCGGGGGTGTGGGTGCTCTCTAGGGGTTGGAATTTTTTGCTTGTAGAGATGCTTATTAGGCTAGGAATATTCTTAGTAGGATTTGTTACAGGGATTTGGGCGTTCTTCGTTTTTTGGGGTTGGTTTTGATTGATAGGTAGTGGGAGGATTTCGCTATCTTCTAATTTTGAACTATTTTTGTTAACCTCTCTGGTACTTTTTAAGTTAATTTTACCTCCGAATTTCGGTTTAATATTTATTTTTATATTTTCTTCTTTTTTACCCAATGGCTCATTTCTAATTTTTACATTTTTACCTTCATTATTCTCTTCTGTTATAATGTCAGGTTTGGTTTCGGCTTTGTTTTCAATTATTGGGATGGGGAGCGATTTTGGATAAGCTTCCATAAGATAGTAGGTGGGGGGACTCCATGGTAACTACCACGTTTCCGTTTGATAATTTAAGGTCATCCGTAGGGCTTTTAGCATGTCTGATCCTAAAATACCTACGGAGTTTAGTTTTGGGACTAACATGAACATTAGATGTTTTGTGTGTTTTCCGACTCTAATTGGGATTACTACTTGCCCAATTATGTCGACCATTTCGCCGTTTGCGACCATTGGTTTTCGCTAGACGGGTTTAAGGATTGAAAATTTTGAATTCTGGATTTTTTCCAGCAATTCCTTGCCAACGTATGAATGTGTGGTACCTGTATCCACTAGCATTCGAAATAAGGTACCTTCGAATTTTGTCATTAGATGAAAACGTGTTTCCGTTATTTCACCTTTATCCGAATTCAAATGTTCTGGCGTTTCGGTATTAGTTTGTAATATTTTTGGTTCTAATACCCGCCCCTCCAGTTTCCCTGGTTATACGCATAATATGGGCATCCTCTCTTAAAATTTCCCGTTACGCCACAATAATAATAATTGGAATTACTTGCGTTCTCATTCGTTTTTGTGTTTGAGTCTTGTTTTGTGTCTGAGTTGGGACTTGTTTTTTCTTGTGGGTCCCTATTATTGTTAACCGAGTTTTTATTTTTTTTTGCCGTAGTTTGTTTTTTCGGAATTTTGTTTACCTTCGTTATTTCTCAATTATTTTCGTCTTTTCCTTTGGGAATTCAATCATCGGATTGCTTTGACCTTGATTTTAGTCTAACGTCATTTGATTTAGCATTGGTAACATTTGATTAGAGGGATTGAATGGATATCTTTGTCTATTGTTTTGAAATCTAGGTTGATAATTTGGATGAAATCTAGGTTGCAAATTTAATTGGAAACCGGGTGGGAATCTAGGTCTGAAGTGAGGTCTGGAATTTTGTTGGTATTGGTTTGGAAAAGGTAGAAATGGAAATCCAAATGATGAAAATGGGAATCGGTTTTTGTATGGTTTTTTACCCTGAATATTTTGACTTTGGTTTCCGTTTTGGTTATCCTTTTGGTTGTTTTTATTTTCCTTTAAATCTTTATTGTTCTCCGAATTATTTTTTATCCCCGTTACAGTTATTACGCTTTTGTTCGTTTTTATCATCTATTTCAGGTTCAGTAATTTGTAAAACTTGCCCTCGAATTTTGGATTTGGCTAGCTCAGTTTCCCATTCTTTTCCTAAGTCTTCTAGTTCCTCAAAAGTTTCAAAGTTGTTACGTTTAATGTACATTTTGTATTCTATTCTTAGGTTTTCGTACGTTCTGCGCAATTCCCATGCTAGGCTTTTTCTAGGGTAAATTTTAGTAAAAAGTTTTCTAATTTATGTGAAATATGTATGAATGTCTTGTATCCTTTTTTGATTGCAAAATTTAATTTTCTGCCTAATTTCCTCGGAAAATCTTTCATCGATGTATGGGTTTTTAAAATCTTCAAAAAAATCCGATAAACATCTCCAGGAATTTTTATTTATTTCGCACCAATCTTTTGCGTCTGCAATTAGTAGTGCGTCCAAATTTTCTAAAATAATGCGGTCGTTTATTTTATTTCCCCTTTTAAATCTTTTTAATTTCTCCAAAAAATGCGCGGGACTGTCATCTTTATTGTTTCTGAATCTAATGGCCCAGTTACTCATGATTTGAAACGGCGTTTGTATCCTGCCGAAAGGGAAAAATTTTGCTGGAATTGTTTGATTATTTGTATTATTTTCAGGTTCGTTATCCGTATCTGTATTATTTGTGTGTATTCTAGAATGCACTACTACGGTTTTCGATATTGTTGTGAGAAAGTTGACGGTGTTCTTGTAAATTATCTTCTAAATTGAATTGTACCGACTGTCTATTAAAGGATGTGCTTTTATTTTGCCTGTAACTAGGTTCTATCCTTTTTTTTCGTTTTCAAAAGAACAATGAGCTGACGTGTTTAATATAAGTTTTAAATTATTTGCTCTTTCTCTAAAAAATCCTTCCCTTTGTTGGTTCATAAATTCATTGAACTCTACACTTTCTAAAAGTTCATCTGTTTTTAAAATGAACTGTGTATTGCTTTCCAAAAAGGAATTGCAATAAAAAGTTTCGTTGTGGGTTTGTGGGCGATTTTCTAACCTATTTCTATTTTCTATGTGAACGGTTTCGTTTGTTCCCTTTCTTATGTTATTCCTTTCTACAGACGCGCCTAGGGTCGGTAAATTTTCATGATTCCAATAATATGTATTGTTAATTGGGTCAGAGCTTCTGTTTAGGGTTTGAGTTAGGTCATGGAGTAAGTGAGGGTTATTTTGAGTTGGTTCAGCATATGTTGTCTGAGTCAATCTATCTTTTTCTGACCTATTTTTATTTATTGGGGTTTCCATGTTTTTTCTCGCGAAACTCCTACCGCGACCTATCGATCTATTTATTATTTTAGGGATAGCGCCCGTGTTTTTGGCTGGAGTTAGGACCATAATTTCGATTATTTGTCTCGTTGTGACCTTATCTGAATTAATATTTTGGATTTGAAGTGCAGCGGCACCTTCCAAATCTAGGTTATCATGATCGTTTTCCATGACTGTAGGTTTCGGGCTTTGTGTTTTTAATTTTTCCTGATCTCAATTTCATTTATTATATAATTGAGTTAGGATTTGTACGGAAAGGACACCCTATATTTTCGTTCGTTTATTTTCGTCGTAGAACACTTTGTTTCGGAGATACGACGCGTGACCTTGCTTATGACTCGCGAGGGTACGTGTTCCATGTGGAGACTCGTTACCGCGCTGGGAAGTTTCGCCACTTCGGGCGATTGAAATATTCAACGGAAAGAAAAATGTATGCTTTTCTTTTCAGGTTTCATCTTTTTAATAATTATAAATGTCTGCTTTTTTTAAAAACATCGATGATTTTTCCAAAATATTTCATTATTTTTATTTCGATCTTAGCTTAATTCTTTTTAAACTTGAATCAAGTTTTCTTTTATTGCCATAAAGAGAAATCGCTATTTTATTTTCCGTTGATGGTTTTCCTCGCGATATTCGTTTAAGCCCTAAATTGCGATACGCAAATATCGGCTGCAATATTCGCATATACGAGTATACCGCACAATTATACATTCATATGGCTTCAAATATCACATAATAGGCACTTAAAAATCATTATATAAATATATCAGGTCATTGGCACATATAAATCATTTTCATAAATATATCAGATCATTGGCACATGTACAAAATTATCTCGTATATAATATCACAGGTACACATCAACAGCATATCAATATCGAAAATCATCAAAATCAAATGAAATACACATCAATCAAAAATAGCAAATAGCACATGGCAGCTTTCATGGTTGTTTAAAAGGAAGAGTGTGGGATTTTAGGTTGGGCGCCAGGTATTACGGAGGTGATACCGAGAAGGGAAATTAAGAGGCGGGAAAGCCGAGAAGGTGAAATGCATTGAGACAAATTAGTAAGGTATAAAAGGCGATTTATTGACACTTACATTTCATAGGCGACTGTCAGCCCGTGGCGTGTGCTGACGAGCGAGAGTTTCCTCGTAGAGGTTTAACCTGCAGGTGGCTATCCAAAGTGGCCCGAACGGGGACCGTGGTGGTGGCAGGAGATTTCCCTTCAAGAAGCGGTTCCAGCGAGAAGATAGCAGAAGTTATTACAGCGGCGAGAACAGTTAGGAATCACGAAGTGGGAAAGCGACACTGAAGCCGAAAACGGCGAGAGCAGTTGACTTGGAGTCGAGCGAAAATAGACTTAGGAACCGCTGTGCTGTTTCTCGGGACTTCGTGTCCCCTTGGGGGATTCCTTTCCGTCTCGTGTGCGGCCCGGAAACCCTTTCGTACAGGGCCGTACCGAGTCCCGCGCTATGGTAAGAATTCTGTTACAAATTTCATCAATATAACATCAGTTTGCATAGCGACAATATTATCCTCGCATAGCATGCGCTTACTGGTATCATGTAGAGCTTTCACCTCAACATCACTGAGGTTGCCCCCTACTAGGAGTCTGTAGACTTCCTCTGCTGTAATTTTCCTTACGAAAAGGTGCAACAGTGGGATGTTCAGAATTACCTTAAGAGCTGCTGTTCATGTTATTTTCATAGCAACACTGATCGCCAAGTAGAAAACCCTTTGAAGGCTTTTCAGTTCTTTAATAGCACTGATTAATTCAGTCCTAGGCAACCAGATCGTTGATGCATATGCTATTATGGGCCTGATTATCATATCATATAACCAGTAAGTTATCCTGGGTTTTGAACCCCAGGTTTTACCTATTGCGAATCTACAGGCCTAAAAAGTCATCTCAGCTTTTTAGACCATTGCGTCAAACTGGAGTTTCCAGGTTAATTTAAGTTCAAATATTACTCGTATATACTTTGCTGATTTTGAAAATTCTACATCCCTACCGTAGAACTTAAGATTTCTAAGGTCAAGAAGCTTCCTTCTTCTGGTAAAATGCTTGAGTTGCCCGTATGCTTCCCTGTTACCAAGATCTTCAGGTCATCTACATAGCGTTGAGTATAAAAACCCGATTCGTTTAAGACATCAATCAGGTCAGTAATGACAAGCGTCCACTGGTTGGATGAAGGCCCCCCCCCCATCCTCGGGCATCCCCTTAAAACTTTGGCCTTCACTTCATTACCATTTTGGGAAGTATGTACCATTCTGCTTTGCAACATGAAGTGCATCCACCTGTTAATGGTGTCACTAATTTCGTGTGTTTCAGCAGAAACACTAGAATTGGGGTGTTACTAAAAGCCTCCTTTATGTTTAGAAACGCTGCAATTGCTATTTCACCTTTCCGCATTGTCTCAATATTGTGGAAGGTAAACGCATAGAGAGCGTCTACGGTAGATCTCCCTCTTTCGAGAAGAACATTGATTTCTATGAAGAGGTTTTTCCGTTAGGATTTCCTCTTTCAAGTAAAGGTCCACTAATTTTTTTAGTGTTTTCAGCATGAACGAGGTCAAGCTGATCAGTCTGAAGGATTTGACCTCCTAGTAGGTATCCTTACCCGGCTTTGGAATGAAGATTGCCTTAAACTTCCTCCGTGCTACCGGGGTGTATCCCATCGCCTAGCATGCCCAAAACATGCCGCACAGTAGATCCACCATGGACTGAATTCCTTCTTGAATTAATGCACGGAATATTTTATCATCTCCTGCAGCTTTAAATGGTTTTAATTGCTAAACTACCCATCTAATTTCTGAATGAGTGACAATACGACTAGCCGACTATTCTTCTAATCCAACTCCGAGCCCGGGAAGTGTACCCTCATTGGGTGCTCGAGGATTTCATTATTCGTTTCAGTTATTTCACCGGAGGCAATATAAATACCCTCAGGTGACATGATGAGTTACTCCTTTAGGTTTCCTGAAGTTTAGCAGTGTGTATATCTTGTTAAGGTTGCCATTTTCATTCCCATTCTTTTTAGCTTTATTAAAAAGGCCTCGAGTATCCTTTTTCATGTCCTCCAGTCTAGGATTTCACCAGGGTTAGTTAATTAGTTAGTTGTAATGTAGGCGGGCCTATTGTGCCATACCCGTGTTTATTCGCAAGGCACTACTCCGAATCCGGCCATCCTCCGCTGAGTGTTTTTGGATCTCGGTGGGTTCTGAGATTATACCTCTCAGCTGCCAGGCATACCTATCGCACAGTAAATGACGTCCTCCTTTGTTGATCAGGCAAAGTGATCCTCACCCACTCTGCGAATTGGCAGCCTCCCTAGCAGACTAGGGTGGACGGAGCGATCCCTCTGAGGTCATCAGGTGGATGCACAGATTCGAAGCACTGTCCTGGTGTGTTATGTAAGTTTATGTGTGTTTGTGTGTGTTCATTACTCGAAATCGGCCAGCGACCATCGAGCGTGGTGCCCCCTGTAGTAGCCCCCAAGCGCAAAAAGAACATTGACTCATTTTCGAGTTTTCTCAAAATCGGCTTCGACCGCCAAGGCTAGGCCCCTCCACATGGAGCCTCACTTTGGTGCGACACCAGCTTTTTCTGCAGGGCCCTACAGTTTAAGGAAAGTTCCGAAGCACCAAAGCCCCGATAGAAGTACATAGAAAAATTTCCATTGGTACCCGGCTCAGGGATCCAACCCCAGACCTCCTGCATGGAAGTTTGACGCGCTATCGTCTTTTCTTAATACGCAGAGGAAAATTGTCCTCATACGCTTTGTTTATACCTTTTTGTAGGATGTCTACAGCAAATTCTGCTTTAGGGTTCCTATGCATTTTGAACCTCAGATCTATCGGATGACAAGGAGAAGCATATCAGTCTATGATCCGATAGGGACGTATCCTACGATACATGCCATCCTTTGATGGCTGTTTAACCTATTTTTAGCTTATATGCTTCTTAGGTAAATATAAACATCGCCGCGGAAGCCATATGGATAATGTGGAGTAGTAGCAATAATTTAATTTAAAGACATGTTTAGGTTTAGAAAATTGTATTTTTGGACTTAGATAGTTTGTGTAGTTACGCAATAGCTACACCTGCATCCAGAAATATGATTAAAGGCCAAAATATCCTTAATTCTGGTATGATTGTAATGTGCGGAGCTACCACGAAAACTCTCGAAAAAGTTGAAATGTATTCATTGTGCCTTGAAACCAGTGCTTCAACTTCAGAACCACATGGAACAACAGGAAGCTTAATAATTATTGGTGGAATATTTTTATTTATTTTTCCCATTTGTGCATTACAAGACCTAGGAATAGCGTCTCGCTTGAGAGATCATTTTTATGCATCTAGCCGTGTGAAACAGAAAAACATCAGTTCATAACGGTTACATTTTCGTTAAATAATAATGATAAATATTAATATTTAATTAATATTTAGTATACCATGCTGGCAATTAGTAATTATTTTCATTAGAATGCAAGGAGCAGATAAGTAAATTCTTGACGTTACAATCTGTCACATTTAAATTTCTCAACCACACACTGTGTTTATCTACAACTTCAATTCTTCCAAATAAGTTTTGCCTTTTTATTTTAACACTTCCAATCTGTGGCTCTCTATGAGAACTTAAATTGAGGTTTTTATTCTCTTTGAAGTCACAATCACCGACGCAATAACCTCCGAAACTTGTTGATTTTCGATACTGATGTGCAAATTCCATTATTGGAGAAATTAATTATCAGCTCGGAAGTATTTTGCTCATCAGAGCTACTTATTACAGATCTTATTTATTCAGTTGGACGATCGTTACACTTAAGGCCATGTGACGAGTGGGTCACGTGACCGGATTCCTACCTTACCGATACTTTTTTTATTTGTCAAATTATTTTCACCCGAATAGCCACATCGAGTTGAAAATTTGGTATAATGAATAAGAAGCACTAAGAAGGCCCGTTTTGAAAACTAAAAATAAATAAAATGACTAGAAACTCTACAGTTATTTTCAGTAGAGGTGTCATTGTGTACTTTGAAAAAATGTTGTTAAAACCCAATATTTAATATTTCGAAGAGGGATAATCTGCGTGTTTTACAAGAATGGATAAAAACCATAAGAAAAATGGCAAATTGGATATTGATTAAGCAAAAGATTTGGGAATTTGGAAGAAAGAAAAGAAAAAAATTGGAATTTGGGAAGAAAAGGGATTTGATAAGGATAGGGAAAAATGGTACACAAGAGAGGAAAGTGTTTACCTCATTTCTGTTTTGTAGTTACACCATGTTTTCCGAAAGTGTGCATTTGCGATAAGATCGTGTACCCACGGTAAACCAGAATGGGGTGGTACTTGAATGGCGTTGCGTAAATGACTTCATGTATGACTTCTGCAAACACATGACTGTAAACGAAATGTACAATTTCAATTTAATTTCAAAAATTGTATCAAGTTAGAATTTTCTGCAAAATTTTATTCAATTAAGCAAATGAATACCGTCCATCTTCAATGTGCACATTTTTTGAACAGTTCTTTGTATGTTTCTCACAGTAAATCTATATTAGAACTTTCAATCCATTGGACTCGTTTTAGTTTGTAGTATTTGTAAATAATTTCTTAGGTTGACCAAATTTGGTACCCCTTTCTCCCCCACCCATGACATGGTGCAAGATGGAAAAATTTCCCTTTTTTGAATAAAAAACATTAATAATTTTGGTAATTAATTTTTCATAAATCGGACTCTGTATAGTAGTAGTATTTGTACGACGTCTATAATAATTTATGTCGTAGATCCAACTGGTAGGTAGTATATTCTTACTAATCATGAAATCGATTCCTTTAAGATTCCGTTGATGATGGTGGCTGGACGAGTTTAATTTGGGCGTGTGAATTTCGGCATACTGAAGTTGCGCGGTTCTTGGTAGAAAAGAAGTGTGATCCTTTGATAAGAGATGCAGAACAAAATATAGCCCTACATTGGAGTGCTTTTAGCGGAAGTTCTGAGATCACTGAGATGCTTTTGAATGAAGGCTGCGACGTAAATGCTGTGAATGTTCATGGAGATACGCCTCTGTAAAGAAAATATGATTATTACCTTATTAAACATCAAAATACTAGTGAAGATATAATATTAATGATATTGATTCTTGTAGCCATATTTCTGCGAGACAAGATCAGTATGCAGTCAGCATTCTCTTGTTGGCCCGAGGAGCAAAAATTGGCGAACTTAATGTTGCGGGTGAAACTGCCATAAACTGCTGCTCTGTAGATGGCGACACCTTGTCAGCTCTAAGATTAAACGCTAAGGTGAATGAGCTTATCGAGCACATGTGGGAGAAGACTGTTAAAATCTTATCCAAGTGAGTTTTAGTTCCATCCTTTTTATTACTTAGTGGTGTTTTTACAACTGAATTTCATTTCAGTGATATTTCTCGAGGGAAAGAAATGAATCCCGTTCAATGCGTCAACGGTTACGACTCTGAGGATAAGCCGACGGATTTTGTGTATGTCACAGAGAACTGTTACACGAGTAGCATAAACGTGGATCGTACTATAACATCCCTACAATCCTGCCGTTGTGAAGATAACTGTAGTACAGAGAAATGCTTATGTGGAACTATTAGCTTAAGATGTTGGTATGACGAAGAAGGCAAGCTCACTCCAGAATTTAATTATTCTGGTAATATAACTTTTAGTAATTTCAGTTTTTTTCATTATATTATAGGTAGAAAGAAATATCGAGTAAGTTTTAAATGTTTCAGATCCTCCGATGTTATTCGAATGCAACCCTGCATGTGATTGCAACAAAATCACTTGTAATAATCGTGTTGTACAACACGGTTTAACGCAAAGATTTCAACTGTTTCGAACGAAGGGAAAAGGTTGGGGACTTCGAACGCATCGACACATTGCCAAGGGTACTTACGTTTGTGAATATGTAGGCGAAATTATTTCCGATTCTGAAGCTGACCATAGGGAGGATGATTCCTATCTATTCGACCTAGATAATAGGGTAATTCATTCAGACTTCTATCAAGGAAAACAAGTTATTCTTTATACGTGTACGTCCGAACCAAAAGATGCCCGATGGCATTTTTTACTTTTTATTTTTGCATAATTTATGGCTTTTTTAGGCGCAAATACAAAATTTACTGCTCTTAGTTTTATGGTAAAATCAAATTTTATATGTAATGAGTACGTATATCTCGGTAGTCTATTCACCAATGATAAAAAGATAGATTGAGAGATAGATAGGCGTATAATCTAGGCTAAGAAGATTATCGGCAGAGTAAGATCCATTATCAGAAGTAATAGTAGATTGCATATCAAGGAGGAGAGCAATGTCTTTTCACGGCAAGGGCCTCTCTTTTTAAGTCGGCGAACCAAGCGCATGTAATTGGCACTAAAAAACGCAGAAAAAACAAGGTCTGAAACTGTTTACATTTTATTCAGTTTCCACCGTTTTGTATTCCTCGCTGCTCCTGCCTGAAAACATCGGCATATCTCCTTCTCTTATTAATCACGTGCGACCGCGCATGCGCCACAATTTTGTTCCTAGTATGAAATGTTGACCTCGCACCCTAACACCACTGTTCTACTGCGAGGTCCAACATTATATATTCGGTCCACGCACGCCGCTTGAAAAGAGAGATGTTACGCTCAATTCGGAAGCAGTAGAACACGCTCATTTTCCGCGGCTATCATGAAAAAGTATATAAGATAAGGCTAAAGTGGCGATATATAATTCTATATTTACACCCACGATGCTGTATGGTAGCGAGACATACTAAATCTGGACGTACCAAGAAAAGGATAAGAGTAAAATTAACGCGATTGGCATACAATACCTGGGCATTGTTTGCATTAAAACGCTAATGGATAAAGTTAGTATCGAGAGAATCCTTGAAGAATGTGGTGTAAAAAGACACTGTTTGACAAGAATGAAAGAAATTGGTTGAGATAGTTTGGGTATGCTGAGAGAATGAATGATGAACGACTGATAAAACAAGTATATCGAGGTAAGGTAAATGGTAGCGTACCCAGAGGTAGACCGAGAAAGAGTGGTTGGAATAAATAAAATATCAAAAAGGACATAAAAGTGTGGCGAAAAAATAGTTTAATGGTATAATGATAGGTTTAATCGAACAATAATAATAATAATAAGCTCTAAGCTAGATGGTAGCTCTAAGAAAGTATCCGGAGGTGACAGGATAACAGCTGTGAAATACGAACTCCAAACTGCAGTATGCTCCTAATTTTGTACCTACAACATCAGCGTAGAAGATTTCAGACATCGTATTATATTAACTTCTAACATCCTTATCTCATCAGTCACTTGACTTAGTCCGTGGCTTTGATGAAAAACCGGGTTAACCCGAGAACAATATTAGAAATAATAATAATAACACCGAAAAAGCGCCTTGAACGGCAAGTAAAGTGTATTCAGGAAAATTCCACCTTTTCTACTAATCCTTCCAGTCTGTTCAATAAAACGTCACGTGCCGTTAAAAATGCGCCTAGTCGAGAAGAGATTCAAGTCTTCTGGGAGCAAGTATATGTAGATACTTATCAGCTAAATGAAGACGCTTCAGATATATCACTCTTTCCTAACTTTTGCCAGAGGCAAAGATTACAAGGTCCAGAGGAAGAGTGTCCACTAATTACTGCTGAAGAAGTGAAGAAAGTTATCGCTGGAACTAAGAACTCTTCAGCGCCCGGGCCGGATGAAATCAACAACTTTTGGTGGAAGAAGTTTACTTCTACGCACCAACATCTAGCTCGTATATTTACTACTTTCTAAAATGGAGAACAACCCGTCCCGCAGTGGCTAGTGTACGGTCGCACTGTATTGATCCCTAAGACCGGAGATTTGTCAATTCCAAATAACTACAGACCCATAGCTTGTTTAAACGCCAGCGACAAGCTATTCAGTGGAATTCTCAAATAGAGGATATTAACATCTATCGAGCTGGTATGGAGTTCAATAGTTGAACAACGTGGATGCAAGAGAGGGCTTGTAGGTCGCAGGGAGAATCTGTTAATATACAGGTGAATTACCCAGGACTCGATCGGGTATCAACGCAATCTGTCCATTGCTTTGATTGACTACCGTAAAGCATTTGATCACACGAACCATGAGCTACCTATTAACCTCCTTGACTGCCTGGAGGTGCAACCCAAAATAGTGAGACGCATGAAAGAGCTTATGCTCTTGTGCTGGACAAGGTTTGTCATAACATTTGACAAAAGACAAGTGACTACAAGCTGTATCACATATAACAGGGGGGGCTTCCAAGGAGACTCTCTAAGTCCGATACTTTTCTGCATCTCCCTCTTGCCTCTATCTATTGTGCTCCGAGGCAAAAGATCTGGATACCTATGCGGCCCGCCGAACAGAAGAGAATATAAGGTCTACCACCTTTTAGACATGGATGACCTTCAACTCTTTGCATCCTCGAAAGAAGACCTTAACATCCTTGTGGAGGCGGTAAATAGGTACTTTGAAGCGATTGGCATGAGCTTCGGACTGGACAAGTGTGCCTGCGCCCACCTACACCAAGGAAGACTAGAAACTACATCATCGCGTGACCATCAGAATATTCAACTCATAGGCGGAAATGCCATTCAACATCTTGGTATTGGAGAAACATATACATATCTTGGAATACCGCAAGTGGAAACCAAAATGTGCGTATGTTAAAAATGGCCCTAGGAAAAAGGTATCACCAAATTCTCAGAAAAATGTGGGCTTCCGAATTATCTGGAAGGAATAAGGTACAGGCGACAAATATGCTGGCCGTTCCTATACTGATTCAGACGCTTGGTGCAGTAATCCATCGAATTCATCATCCTAGATCTTCCGTTTCTCGAATATATCTCCCTCGAGATGAAGGGGGTAGAGGCTTGCTGAGCTTAGAGTGTCTTCATCGAAGAATGGTACTGGCTACAGCCTGCTCAGTTCTAAATAGCGCAGATTCCCTTAGGCGACTCGTACATCAACATAAAGTCGTCAATGCTGCGGCGTTTCTATACCGTGCCGCAGATCGGGCCGCAGAGGAGCTTGGCCTCCCATTTGATTCCAGCAAAATTACACATGGCCTAGCATCACTAACACCTTTGGTGCTCAAAAGTCGTGTACAGGAAGCAGAACATACGCTTCTACTAAGAAAACATGCTGCCAAGCCCCTTCATGGTAAATTCTACGGCATCGCACGTAGAGAAGAGCTCTCGATGGGTCTGTCAAACACACACACACACACACACAATTATTATATTAATTATATTATAATAATTATAAATTAATTAATAATAATGCGTCCATGACTGATCATACATAACGGGACAGCCCCGTGCATACTATTAAAAAAAAATCCAACTCTAACCAAAAATACCTTCGGCATATTGGACTGTAACCGTCTTATGCCTGAGACATTAATGTTATAATAATAGCTCTCGTTGGCATTATTGGCTATCTGCAAAGGTGGTCTTGCTGGAACGGATTGAATGTTCGCTGGAGGATGTTGCTCTTCTTCTTGTTGATAAAAAGCTTCATATCCGTTTTTTCGCAAAAAGGATATCTGATCTCTTATATTCTGAGGCGTTTAATGAGCATATTCCGGGTGCATATTTACCCAACGGTCATGTAACCTCCGCATGAATCCTTTTCGCACCGGTGAGCTTCGGTCCTATTGCCACTCCCAACTGAACCATGGTCTCCATCCGAGAGAAGCCTATTGTGAGTGGCACTGCGCGATACTGGTGTCATAGCCGCATAATTCGTTGCATTGGGCAGTTAGCCCAAAGCAACGTGGCTGATTGCAAGAGACGGAGCTCTCGGGCAATTGTGTCGCCACATCCCTACGCCACAGGATCCCTATGCCACAGGTGTAATGAATGTACCAGTGGATGCTCGAAATATGCACGCTATGGGTACAAAGAGACACAATTCGGCTCTAAAAATATTACCATTTTAGGCACTTATTTGGTGTTGATCTATTGTCCGTCTTACCCTACGCCCAGGGTGAACTCGAGTCCGTTGTGGAGAATGGTCAGTGTAAGATCTACTGGAGTTTCTCATTCTCCACCACAAAACGTATCAGTGCTACGAAGCCTGATATTGTCCTCCAATATCTGAAGAACGAGATCATAAGACCAAGATCATTGACGTGATTGAATTCTCGGCACCAGCCGATGGTAATATCACGGCAAAGGAGGAAGAAAAATGGGCAAAATATCAAGCACTTCTTTTCCAGTTGAGCAGGCTGTACCAAGGCTACAAAATTCATCTTGTAGTTTTCATAATCGGCTGTTTTGGAGGTATGAAAGCTTCATTGATAAGCCAACACAACAAGATTCCGGCTTGCCAGCGTCAGGCTCATTCCATCGCGAACCGGATGTAAAAGGCTGTTCTTCTGGGATCACTTCATCTGGTCCGTCAACACTATTCCTCATAACATTCTACAAAGATTGTTAGCTCTAAAAAAGTATCCAGAGGTAAAGCTAGAGACCTGACTCCAAGGAACAGTGTTGCACGATGTTATCTCGCGTAAATTTTCCGCTCTTGCTTACCTTCTAGAACAGAAGGAGAAGAAGCGGATGACGTACACGTTCCAGTTGCATCGGGATTGGATTAGGAAAGCCTGCGTCTCATGGTGTGCTTCACTGATGCCATCCTAGAGTTCGCAGATCAAGAACAATCACCTATTTTACGCACTTGTATCACAAATATCTATTATGTTATCAGGATGTCTCTGGGTTTTGACAAATGCAGAAAGCTGCATTTGTTCCGTGGAGAGTTAACTGCTCCACTGATACTAGACGACCACGCACTGATTGAAGCAATGACTGATGAATCGTACAGGTACCTTTTTAATTGCAGGCGAGGGGTCCGCTCCACTCTGCAATTAAAAAGGTGCTTGAGACTGCTTTTTCCGGTCGCCTTAGTCGGATTCTGGCGTCTAGCCTTAGTGCGGAGAACATCACAAAGGCAATCAACACCCATGCCATTCCTCCTCTAACATACTCTTTTGGTTTGGTCACCTGGTCCATGACTGACATGGAGAGGCTTAATAGAGTCATACGCGTGAAAGTGTTTGAGCATCGAATGCATCATGAAAGGACAGCTGTAGAGAGAATAGTCTTGCCACGCAAGCTTGGAGGCAGAGGGATTATGGATGTTCATCGATTGTGTGACTCTCAGGTTACGCAATTGCGCGAATGTTTCTAAAACAGGACTAACATCTCACTCTACACCTATATTTGTATAGTTGACCTGTATACCCCCTTAAAACTAACTACCATTGATTTCCAGAACATCGGACATCTCAACGCTGAGTAGGTAGCTGCTATGTGGCGAGGTAAACAATTGCACAAACAACACCCCCAAACATTAGATCTTCCTTGCGTGGATAGTGATGCCTCAAAACTCTGGCTAAGGAGGGGAGAACTTTTTCTGGAAATGGAAATATTTGTCATTGCCATCCAGAACAGAGTAGTCAAGACGAGGAATTACCAAAAACACATCCTCAATATGGCGGCAGTTATTCACAGATGCCGCCTTTGTGGGAATCCCAATGAGAACACCGAGCACATGATTGATGGCTGTACAATGTTTGCCTCGCAAAAATACATGCTATGAAAGAATGATGTTGCTGGGATCATTCACCAACAAATTTCCCTGAACACTGGTTTACTAGAGAGAGTTGAGCCTTACTACAAATATAGCCCAGTTAAAATACTGGAGAACAAACACCATCTCCAGTACTAGAACAGGACTATTCTGTCTGACCATCGAGTCATACATAATCGTCCAGATGTCCTCTGGTTAGATAAACTTGCTCAACGTATAAGAATAATAGACCTAAGCGTTCCCCTTAACAGCAACATTAGGCTCCGATATACTGAGAAGAACCAGAAATATTCGGAGCTGAAGCAAGAGATCCTGACCGTATGGAGGGTGAACAAGGTCACCATCCACCCGGTCGTGATCTCCTCCACTGGGAACGTTCATGCGAGGTGCGTACAAATCTTGGAAGAACTGGGAGCTCGAAATTCGCTACATCTAATTCAGAAGGCAGTATTTCTGAACACGTGCCGCATCGTCCGGAGTTTCCTGGGAGTGAACAATGATAGCGGCTGAAATCGCCTTCTGTGGCATCCCACGTACACGACAGATGACTGTGATAAACACATTTTTAATTTTCGACTTTCAATTTTTGACCTTCCTTTGAATATGTGTATGTCCGTGTGCGTGTGTGAAGTTGCGTTTGTCTCCCGCCGTCTGAAGTAAATAAAGTAAATATTTTGAATCATTGATCTCAGTCGTTGGCATTGGAGCTAGCGTTTGTGAAAAAGATGGAGCCCTATAAATGGGCTCTCCAGAATAAATGTTGAATCCCTATACGGCTCTCCGGGATGAATGTTTGCATTCCTATAAATGGGCTCTCTAATATGAACGTTGCATTCCTATAAACGGGCGCTCCAGGATGAATGTTGGAACACTATAAACGGCTCTTCAGGATGAATTGTGGAACCTTATAGTGCTCTCCATCGTGATTGTCGGATCCCTATAGATGGGCTTTCCAGTGTGAATGCTCGCGAATTATGATGCATGCGCAAACAGAATATAGAGTTCCGAAACAACGACTGATACCAGCGAATATACTAAGCACTTGCTGCGTTTCGCGACTGTGTTTTTTAGCCTTAATTAGACTTCAGTATATTTGGAGAACCCAGTCAAAACACCCTTCAACTAAAACATCTAAACAAATACAAATTTTTGAATAATCACACTGGAAACAATCGTAATAATGTAGTAAATATCTCAATTATAACAAATAATAGTTGTTGAGGTATGATTGCGCCATTATGTATAAATATAGGTCTTCTAGCGTTGGCATCGTGGTAGGGCTGGAGCTTTCCTCTCATGACTTTGACGGCTATGTTGGCTGCAGCATTGCTGCTGACAGGGTTTCCCAGACCAGAAAGACAGAGAGAGAAAAGGAAAGGAAATAAGAGGACCACGAAAACTCATGGAAATCATCGAGAGTCTTTTTTAATATTTTGAAACGATTGTCGCTTCCCGAATATCGTAAACAGTGGGACATCAACTGTGCCTGCTCAGGATGTTTTGGAATATCACATTCACATATGAGAAGACCGAACAATGGAGATTAAACAACAGATTGGTTTGGCGTTTGGCGTAAAAACGTCGCTAATGAACGTCAGCTACAGAAAGCTGCGTAGATGGCCTGATTCAACCAGAGATAGAAGCAGAGGTTCAGCAACCAAGAAGGCGATTATAATGGACATACCGTTCAAAGAAAGATGTTATGCGCCTTTATTTTTTAAAGCAGAGAAAAGTGGTTAAAGTGTGAGGAGAGAACACCATCGACTCTTCTTAATTAAGTACCCAGACCTAGTCACAATGATAAATAAGCAGAATCCAGGAGACCAAAAACACTCAATATCTGTAAACAGATTGCTTTCGGCTGTTGAAATAGCTGCCATACAAATGGAAGTGAAACAGCAGCTTCCTATTGATGAACTCCCTTTGGAAGATGTGGACAACGAAGGCCTGATTGTAGCTGAAGGCATGGGTGCTAGAAACAATGCAGATCAAGTGTCAGATTCACTAGAACCACAGCCGGATATTAATAACTTTGATATAAACAGCGAAATCCCAGAAAAGTTGCAGTAACCTTAGATTCTAGACATGTATAACCAACACAAAGGCATTCTCTGCTCCAGATGAACATGACAAAGAATCTGCGTGCATTAATAGAACACCTGAGCATCAAGGTTTTACCTAGTCCTTTAAACGCAACGCTAACTGCGTTAAAGGTGCAACGTTTTGTGTATTGTGCAGCTGTGGCAGCCGTTAGAACGTTGGTCCGCAGAACTAGGCCTTCAAATGCAGTATTTGCCCAGAAAGGGATCGAGATCCACCATGGAAGGTCAGGTTGGATATGGATGTTAGCAAAGTAAGGTGAAAATTGGGTCGATTGACTGAATATAAGAAAGGAAATAGATCCAGAAAGCTGATACACCATGTAACTAAACTCATTCACCCACGGTACACTGAGATACCAACATCAGCAATATTGCATGAGATTATGGACTCCCAACGGCAGAGACTTGATGTACTTGCTGCTAGACTGCGTCGGTACAAGAAAAGTATTGCAAGAAGGCAACTTAATTGAACCTTTCAGGAGGATCAAAGAAGGTTCTAACGTGAACTGAGTGAACGCAAAATAACCAGCAAGACACCAAAGTCCCTCAATTGGAAGACATGACTTAACTACTGGCCGGGTTTTGGGGGAAAAACGAATACAAGCAATTCAGACGCTGCGTGGTTCCAACTAGAGAAAGCAAGAGCAAGCAATAACCCTAAAATCGAGCTGACTAACATTACAGCTTCAGATATTTCAGCGGTTTTTGAAAAGTGCGAGTAACTGGACAGCTCCAGGTCCGGACATGGTGCACAACTTCTTGTACAAGTGCCTTACGAGTGTGCATCCTGCGTTGGCAAGGTTTTCTCAGAAGATTATCGAACACCCAGATCTGATGTCAGGCTTTATGCTCAAAGGTACTACGTATATATTGCATAAAAAACCAGACGCTCAAAATCCACCTGAATTTCGTCCGATAGCCTGTGTGCCAACAATTTATAAATGCCTGACAGCTATCATTGGAGATGAAGTATATACTCACTGCGACAAAAATGACATCCTTACAGAAGAATGAAAAGGATGTTGTAAAAACTCGAGAGGCAGTAAAGATCTAGTCACCAAAGACGCTGTTGTCATGATGTAAGCTCGTAAACATCAACGAAATTTGCACATGGCATCCATGAATACAAGCAAGCGTTTCCGTCCGTATCACATGACTATTTGCTTACAGTCTTAAAAATTTGCAAAATCTGCCCACGCATCATCTACTTTCTAAGTTATGCGATGATGTTTTTGGCACAAGAATCAAGTATGTCGATCATGGACAGTCATGGATAACTAGATTAATCTGCATTACGAAGGCTATCTTTCAAGGATACTCCTTTAGTGCATTATGGTTTTGTTTAGCGCTGAACCCATTGAGCAAAACACTAAATAGCATGTCTCATGGGTTCAGAACACATGATAATGAGGATGGTCATCAAGTGACCCATCTACTATAAATGGATGACCAGAAGTTATACGCTAGTTTAGACCAGAAACTGCAGCGAGTGATCGATGTCACGAAGCAATTTTCAAATGATATGTACAGGGAGTTCGGACTAGATAAATGCAGAAGAATGGATTTAATCAGAGGAGAATTAGGAACCGTAGAGCTAGAGAAAAAGTTCAAGAATAACATCGAGGAAATGGCTGAGGGCGAGTTATATAAATACCTGAGCATTTTCTACTCTAAGGGTATTCAGCATACGATAGTTAAGAAAAGCCTAACCACTGCCTTCACAACAAGACTCAGATTGATTGTGAAGAGTTTACTTAACTCAGTAAACAAGATCAGGGCAATTAACACCTATGCCATACCTGTCCTCACGTGCTTCTTTGGGCTCATCAAATGGTCGAAAACGGACCTCGAACGATTAAACAGAATCATCCGCGTAGAAATGACGAAACACCGAATGCAACACAGTAATTCGGCGACTGAAAGGGTAGTTTTTCCACGACATAGAGGGGGTAGGGGCATTGTACATGTCAGGAAACTGTGTGAGTCAAAAGTCATACAGTTGCGAGACTATGTTGACAGCAATCGAGATGCTGCGCCGTACAACACCATCTGTAAAGCGGATTTTGATTACACCCCCTTGAATGTGTCCTGAGAGGAGGCTTTGAATATCAGCGCAGAAAAACCATAGAGGAATTAGAAACGCAATTGAGACAAAAAGTTTTCCACGACAGGACTCCAAGGAACAGTGTTGTGCGATGTCATCTTGCGTAAAATTCCCACTCTTGCTCACCTTGTAGGACAGGAGGAGCATGAGTGGATTACTTACACGTTTCGGTTGCGTTGGGATTGGTTGCTTTAAAGAACCATGATCGTAGCTTTCGGAGCCTACAACTTCTCAAAATAACTGTAGGGATAGGGATATGACCTAGAGTCTTATGCAAGTGTCTGGTGTGATTTTTTTCAATGATATTTTTTTGGTTGTTTTAGCTGTGGGCAGTTTAGATGAGGTCCGTTAAATGTGCTAGGGGTGGTTCTTGGAGGTTGTGGATTATTATTATGGGGATAAAGAGATCTACTTGAGTGCTAGGGGTGATTTTTTTAGAGTTTTTCATTATTACTCTGAGAATGGGGATATCAACTAGAGTCTTATGATAGTGTCTAGTGTCATTTGTGTCAATTTTAATTTTTGTAAACCGTTTTAATTGAAATCAGTTAAATTTTTTATTCATATTTAATTTCTCAATTAGAGGTAGTTGATAGTGTTACTGGTTGTTTTCGAACAATTAATTTTGTTATTTTCGGTCAGCTAAAAAATAGCTCATGCCTCTGATATACTTTTTCTTGCACTTATTCTATAAATTTCTCTTTAGGTGTAGCTTTTTAGTGGTAAGGTAGATTTTATAAAATAATTTTTTGATATTTTGGAGATCCTAAAAATTGCCTAAAATTCTAGTATGCTCATATTTAGACCGAATGCATATTCTATATTGCGGGGTAGTTTTTAGGTTGAGTTTGTTTTTTTGAAAATTAAGTTTAACAGTTTTTAAGAGCCCAAAAAGGACCAAAATTCTGGCATGATTGATTTTTGTTATATCTTAAATTTGCTGTGCTAAAGGTGCTGGCTGCTACTACTTCCACAAAAAGTTAGGTTTTTTGAGAAAAATAAAAAAGCACAAAAACTGGCATCGATGAGCAAAAATGGCCTACAAATATTAAATAATTATGGCTCAAAGAAAATGTTTAAACTCCATTGTGTATGTGCTAGCGGAACCGAGCTGTAGCTTGTGACTAGCTAGCCCCCAACATATGAAAATTTATTTTCTGAAAGAACTTGAAAAGCCGCAAATTTGGTATTTTCGCCTAAAAAAGCCGTAAATTATGCGATAATAAAAATTCAAAAATTCCATTGGAGGGCGCTAGCTTGACTAACCTAATAAAAAGGGTCCGATTGTCGGTATAGAGTTCATTGACTGCAAAATACACTACTTCCAGTTCGTTTCAGAATATGAGCATAGTGTGAAATGATAGAGCAAGGGTCAATGCATCACCCCCGTATAAGAACACAAAATCATCCACTTTTACCCTGCCTCACCAAAACGCTTACAACTCCCAAAATAAGATTGACAAACTAGCCCTAATTCAGTTGGACGTGCACATGTATATTCTTTAATACGAAAAACGCTTGAACATATTGTATCTTAAATTTTGCGAACACCAGGATGGAGAGACTTATTGCATCGATGCGCGGCGATACGGCAATGTTGCTCGTTTCATCAACCATTCCTGTGCTCCTAATTTGTTACCTGTGCGAGTATTTGTTGAACATCAGGACTTACATTTTCCAAGAATAGCTTTTTTTGCCAATCGAGATATTGAAGCTGACGAAGAGCTTGGGTAAGTCATCCTATAGTTCAAAAACATTATTGTAGCTTGTCTACGTGAGGTTTGCTAAATATATTATAAATCCAGATGTGAATAGAACAGACGACGTTAATTTTTTGTCGAGGACATGTGGGGATCGATGATGTATTTTCACATTCGCATTCACTTTCAGTTTCGCCTGTCATTCTTCTGAAATTCGCGCAACTTGAGAATTTTAACGTTTTAAACGTCATTGATGATGCTTCATTCATAAGCTAAGGTTACTGACTAGCCAAATGTGTTTTATATCGTTATTTATTTTTTTTAAATAAAAGGTTAATACTAGGAGATTTGTATGCTCCAGCATTAACATGCGCTTTTTAGCCAATTTCGGGAAAAATTGCTTTAAAAATTATCAATCAATTTATATGCTTTGTCAGAAAAAATCTTTCAATGGCCCTTGTAGCCAAGCGATAACGATCTTGACTTATGGGTGGAAGCTTGCGAGTTCAAAGCTCGTACCCTCACTTTTTCGCAATTAATTTTATACTACAGAAAACTCCCTTTTTCGTATTTGTATCATATATCGCATATTCCACATTTTTTAAAGATTATATTCCTTTCTTTATTTAATAATGTAAGAACTAAAGGCTATTACAAAATAAATCATTTGAATTGTTATGTAAGATTCTGCAAACAAGAGACGATAAAAGTATGAAAAATATATTTTTTTGGTAAACAAAATTATTAGATATTTATCATTTGCGAAGTGCCAAGAAATTCCTGAGAAAAAGAAATAAATGTGCTTTGAGATAAATAAAAAAATTAATTTCAAAAATGGGAAAGAATTGAGGGGGCGAGATTACAACTGGCAACCTTCCGGCTATCAGTTAATAACGTTACCGGTGGGCTACCAGGACTGTTAAAAGATTTTTTTTACAACCCATATGAAATGCTTGCTGTTAAGGGAATAAATTGAGAAAAGGTTGTAGTTTCAGTAAAAGATATTTCATTCAGTAGTACGTGCTGATCGTTGTACACAATTGGGTAGGCTGCTCTGCTGTACGCCTTGAGTAGTTAAACCGAGCGCGACAAGACCAATAGATGGTGGGTCAATCGCAAGCCTCGAGAAGGACAATTAAAGGCGCTAAAATCTATATTTTAACACTCCCACCTTTTGAGTGCTTCGAGATTCCGTCGACTAGACCTAAAGTCATACAAAGAAATTTGAATCTGTCTTTTGGCAACGGCTTCGTGAAAACATCTCCACGCTGCAGAGATGTCGGAACATATTTAACGGAAATTTCATTTTCCTCGAATTTTTCTCTGATAAAATGATACCGTACGTCGATATGCTTCGTGCGTTTAAGATATTCAGGATCTTTAACTAAGCGAATCGCACTCTGATTGTCGATGAAAAGTATAGTTGCACCTTCAAACCTTCATCCGATGTCATTTAGCAAGCTAGTGAGCCAGAGGGCTTCCTTGGCAGCCGCAGCTGCCGCAACATATTCAGCCTCTGTCGTACTCAGAGTGACAAGCTTCTGTCTCTGACTAGACCACGTCACAAGACGGTTCGCTAAGTTGAATCCGTAACCAGTAACATACCTGCGCGTGTCTCTATCGCCTGCGTACTCGGCATTCGGGAATCCTATCAGTTGGGACTCACTCCCACCACTTCTGTACTCTATCCCTAGACCCACAGTGCCTACGAGGTACATGGATGTACGTTTCACAGCTTGCCAGTGTGAGTCATCATGTTTATTAAGGTAACGACTGACTACAATTACAGAGTAGGCAGTATCAGTTCGTGATACCGTGGCTAGAAAAATGAGTGAGACGACAGCTTTACGAAAAGGTACCTTCTTCAGCATCTCTCCTGATCCTCCATCTGACATAGGTTTATGTTGGTTGCGATTAACCCATCCTCAACATATAATGCTACATAAATTTGACATCAATCGTCAATTCCGCTGAAAATACATTTGTCGGCATCGCTTTCAACTAAATTGAATTTTCTAATAAAATTACAAAACTTACGGTCCCAGCATCCAGGAGCTTGTTTAGGGCATACATGGCTCTTTCGAGTATACAAAAAAACTCATCATTCAAACCTTGTATCTGCAAACCCTCAGGAATCTGTATGTGAATTTCCTCGTTCAGTTTGCCGTACAGAAACGCAGTTCGCATATCGAACTGTACTAGCTCGAGATCTTCTTGTGTCACAATCGCTAACAGGCTTCGGAGTGAGTCATACCTAACAGCAAGAGCAAATGTTTCGTTGTAGTCCACACCTTCGCGTTGCTGGAATCCTCTGGCGCACAGTCGAGCGTTGAAACTGTTTATTTCTCCATTTTTGTCCTGATGGACCCTGAAAAACCATTTCGAGTCTATGGGGTTTCTCTCTCTGGATTTGGGAATGATCTTTCACGTGTCATTTTTGTGGAGTTCATCGAGTTCGTCTTGAATGGCGTCACGCTACTTCTCAGAATTCGGTCCTGTGACAGCTTCCAGGAACGTGTTAGGTACCACATAATGTACAAAATGTGCTTGGTACCTGTCAGGAGGAAGAATTAATTGTCTATATCTGAGACGTCTGGCCTCGTTTGGAGGTTCATCAGGCAGGGCCTCGCGTTCACTGTCGATCACATCCTCTCTTCTTGCATCATCCTGATGTGGTTCTTGGTATTCCGGTTCTCTTAAAAGTTTTAGTTCCTGGTGAACCGATTCGTCCGGAGAAGATTCCCGTAACTGTGACAACTCGTCGAAAAGAACGTCTCTTGACACAGCGACCTTCTTGGTTTCAGGGTTGTAAAGTCGATAGTTTGGTGACTCTTTCTCGTATCCTAGAAGTAGAACTTTTGTCGACTTGGCATCGATCTTCTTCCTGAAATTTTTGCCCACATGGACAAATGCTTTTAAACCAAAGACCCGAAACTTCCTGCACTTGCAGTACGATTAAGGATGTAGAGTGCAGTGTTTACCTCGGTGAATTCCCAGAGAAGAAAGATAGTTCCCTAATACCTTATTTAGATATTCGCCTCCGTTATCCGTAGACATGTACGAAGCCCGATGCATCGTCCTTAAACGCAATATAATACCTTGCACCTGCAAGTGATTACACTGACATAGGGTCACACACATCGGAGTGCACATATTCTCCGGGTTTAGTGGGCCTGTTGGCAAGCTTCTTAAAGGGAAGTCTGTGACATTTACCAAGTTGGCAAGGTTCGCAGAAAAGATGTTCTTTCGTTGACAACTTCAGTCCTTCTACTGAACCACTTTCGATCATCTCACGAACTGCTCGCTTCTCAACATGTCCTAAGCGATCATGCCGTTTTTGGAGGCTACTGGTTGACACGTTGACTTCTGAAATTATTTGTGAGGACTTGGAGTTGAAGAACATCTTGTAGATCTCGTTGTCCATCTTGAATCCTAGAGCTGCGACTTTGTTGTCGCGTCTAATCATAACCTGACGACCACGGAACAAAACATGGAAACCATTTGATGTACACACACCTGTGGAGAATAAATTTTTGCGTACAGCTGACAAGTAAAGCACATTCTCGATTCGCGACACGCACAACTCACCATCGATCAATTTTTCACTCCCGAACTTTGATTTCACAAGTCCCATCATCTCCAAGAGCAATAGATTCGCCCTCACTTGGATGGAACTCACTAAACTACTCGCGTTGATAGGTAATGTGACTGGATGCCCCACTGTCAGCTAGCCAGACATCCTTCATGCCAGAATTCAGCAGCCGGGCGATCTGCTCACGTCTCGGGATTTTGTCCCTTCCTTGAGACGATGACTCACAGCTGTTACTGGAAGACGTTGCAATAAAGGCACAATGTTTCGTTTCGCTGCTGCCTTGGTCGGATTTGTTGTCTCATTTCTTCTTGCGGCACTCTCGGGCGTAGTGTCCTTTTTTCTTGCAGAAATAACACTTCAAGTTTCTGCTTCGCTTCTTCGATGAGTCAATTTTCGGCTCAGGCTTCGTATATTTCTGGCTGTTATCGAGACACAAGGCAGAAAAGGCGGTTGTCGCTTCATCGCTTGTCGTTAGACGACTTTCTCTCTTTATGAGCCTTTCTTCTAGGATTTCTAGCGTCTGTTTCTCTGTGGTTACGCTATCCCAGGCTGTTCGCAAAGCGTTGTACTTCGATGAAAGGCTCGCTAGAATTTTCGCCGTTATGGCAACGCTTGAGATATTTTCTCCAACATCCATGAGTCGCGCCGCCATATATTGAACCCTCGCCGCGTATTGAACTACAGATTTAGTTGGATTCATTCTGTATTCATGAAAACACTCTATGAGTAATTTGTTAGCAGCCGCTGTATGGCGGATTTTACCTACTAAAAAAACACCATGCTTTCTTCTTGGCAGAAATCCCCCCGGATTTGCTTTCGAATTTCTTGAGGGGGTGCCGTTTTCTTACCTGTACGCATCGTCCTCAGCAGCACAACAGTGTCGTGCAACGGGCTCGTCAACCTTCGAACATCCTGGTTGGCAATGGTTAGTTCTCGCTGTCTATTCAGTCTCTTTGTCAATTCCGAAGGAGTCCTTCTTTTGTCGAAGGACGGGTTTGACATAGTCAGCCACCTTGTACCAATGATTCGCGGCCCACCGTTCGCATTCAAAGAATGTGTGGTTTGCATCGTCGATTTCTGCCTCACAATATCCACGGTTTGAACTGCTGACTTTTTTTCTCTTGTGTAGATAGTTATGGAAGTATTCGTGTCCTGAGATGAATTGCGTCATGTTATAGTTAGTCTCTCCGTATTTGCAATCTAACCATGTGTGCAACTGTGGGCTCAACCTGGCGGTACATTTTCCTCTGTTGTCATTGCTCCAGCGTTTATGCCATCGTTCCATGGCCCCTCTGGCTTCGTCTTTCGCTCTTGCTTTGATCACGTCAGGCCTCATGTGGAACACTTCCTTCTTCTCCTGGCCAAAAGATCGATCGGTATCGTCCCTGCCATTACTATAACCGCTGGATCTGACACCGTGCGATAGGAGCATCTGCCCATATTTCGGCTCCGTATATCATGATCGACTGGGATCTGCTTTCTTTTTTAGCCTTCTGTTGTGCCGTATCTCAAGACTCTATTGGAGAGATAACTTCTCAGGGTGCGCATGAGGTATTCTGGAGTCCTAAAACCCTCCACTGCCTTAATAATATCGGTCCACTTGGCCGAGTTGAAGACATTTCGCACATCCAGCGTTGCCAGCAGAACAATTTTCCTGGTGTATCGACTTGCCTCTTGTACTCGGACTATAGTGTCCACTACCTCTTGAACCGCGTGTATTGTGGATCGCCCTTTCCTGAATTTATGTTCTCTCTTGGAGAAATCTCTTGCTGCTTGGACGGCCGCCAGCATGCGATGCTTTAACATCTTCTCCATGAGTTTCCCAGTGTTATTCAGCATGCTCAGTGGTCTGTACACTGATGGGCAGTACGGATCGCCTTTCTCTTTTCTGATTAGGACTACACGTTGGACGTGCCACTGTTTGTGGAATACTCCAGCTCTCAGGCAACAGTTCATCATATTGAGCAGCATCTGCGGGCAAACGCGTGCTACTACTTTTAGGACGTCTACTGGGATTCCCTCAGGTCCCTGCCCTTTCCTGTTCTGCAGAGAGGTTGCAGTTGTTACCAGTTCCTCCTCGCTGAAGATTGGAATCTCCGTTGTATGGGTTCTGTGTCTGTCCTTCTGCTTTATCGGATGGGTCAGAAAGAGCACGTTGACGATGTTCCTCATGGTTTCCGCTTCCGTTGATCCACTCGTTAAAAAGGCCCCGATCTTCCGGGTCCACTATTTTGTAACCCGAGACCCAAGGTTTATTGTCCACTTCCTAGCTTAAGTTTCCCCAGCTCTAGCAGTGCAAGCACACATTAGGGGTCGTGCATAAATTACGTAACGCAAATTTTCCGACAATTATGCCCCCCCCCCCCTATGCAACGCTTATTCCGCCTTTTCCCTGTAGTTTTTCCCTTTTCCTTTGTAAGGAATGTTTTTTTCAATTTCATTGCACTCATGAATATGACTACTATAAATGTAACCTTGCTGTGTGTATATATATGTATATAATATGATTTAATAATTAATTAATTATAACAATTTTTTGAAACGAAACCAAGCTTACTGCAATCATCTTGTTCCCAGTGATATTTCACATGCTTTTTAATCCAGCAATTCCAGTAAAGATTACGTCCCAGTCAATTCTCGAACACAGCCCAAATATGGGCTTTAAATCAGCCTAGTACTTCCTGTTTGTAAAAAAATGCAATTGAATTATCTATTTTAAACCTTCATGGCATGAATGATTTCCACTAATGTAAATTTGACTTTTTGTCGTATTAAAGGGTTTTTGGGGTCGTCGAATTGGAATACAAACTAAAAATGTCAACATTGAAAATGGCGGATCCAATATGGCGGACCAAAATCATAAGACCGAGCTGATATGACTGAAAATTACTGTGCGGGGGGTTTTCGGGTCGCTGATTTCAAATCTAAAGTAAAAATGGCGGATCCGATATGGCGAACCAAAATTGTAAGACCGAGCAGATATGACTGCAAATTACTTTAGGGGTTGTTTCCGGGTCGCTGATTTCGAATCTAAAGTCAAAATTTAAAAATTCAAAATGGAGGATCCAATATGCTTGACAGTATCTATTAGAATATATGTGTAAAATATGTAATATAATATCTGAGCGCCCATGGTATCCAATAATACAACTTTTTGTCGAAAAATGTAACATTTAACCTAGATTTTCAAGGTAAATAATATATATTTTTAGCTTCTCCGTATTTTTCCTCTATTCTGTAGTTATTTATCTTTAATCTAAAAAAAAATGCATCCCTCTAGGTCATCCCTGTCAAAAGTTCTACGATTTTGGAACTTTTTCACTTTAGCCCACTGTGCGACAACTTGTCTTGTTCCAACATGAGAAAGGGAAGAGAAATTATATACGGGAATTGTTCCTCTTCTTTCTATTCTCGTCTTGTTATAACTCTGCTCGCGTATTTTGAAGCATTGATACCAAGTTTTCGATTTAACTTATTCCTGCGCCTCTTGCTAGTTTTACAGTAAATCTGTAATAGTATCCATTAAATTGAATTCTATATAAGAGAGAACAAGGCTCGGAAAAGTGGGAAACATCCTTATATAGGTCATTTGCACAAAAAATTGCCATATTTTCACACGCGTCATAGTACTGGCATTAATGTGAAAAAAGTATTATTTGGTGAAAATAAGAAAAAATGGTGCTTTGGGATTCGTCCAATTACTATTTATAGGAGTATACAGGGTGTCCCAGACTCAAATGTCCCGACTTATATAGCCGTGTAAAAATAAAAAAAATAAATAGAAAATTCCTTTTCCAAAAATCAGTTGAAGTTTTAGTTTTTTAATTATAAAATATTTAAGCTGGTCCAATCAGGAGCGTCGTATAAACTGCCGCGTGTGCGTAAACGTGATTCCAACGTAGTGTTCTCCCGTCGCTAACCCCACCTCTGCGCTCGCTGCGATAACACTGCGTTGAAATCCCGTTAACGCACACACGGCTGTTTATATGGCGCACCTGACTGGTCCAGTTTAAATATTTTATAACTAAAAAACTAAAACTTCAACTGATTTTTGGAAAAGGAATTTTCTATTTATTTTTTTTATTTTTATACGGCTATATAAGTCCGGACACTTGAGTCTGGGACACCCTGTATACAAAATTCCCAGCATACATGGTTATTTAATAGTAATAATGTTACTGGTTAATAGCAGATTGTAACATGTTACGTAACGGGTGAGTCACAAGTGACTCACCTGTGACGAAGAATGTCGCATTCTGCTCTGTAACTCTGTGAAATCAGTTTTTTAACACACCTATAACTATTTTATAACAGTGTTATGTTATATAGGTGTTATTTACCGCTTACGAAACGGTAATATAATGATCAGGTTGCAAAAAAAATGGTTTGATATATTATCACGACAGTTAAGGCCATGTGACGAGTGGGTCACGTGACCGGATTCCTACCTTACTGACGCTTTTTTTATTTGTCAACTTATTTTCACACGAATGGCCACATCGAGTTGAAAATTTGGGATAATAAATAAGAAGCACTAAGAAAGGCGGCTCTGGTCCTAAATTGTGATAATCATAAAAAAAGCTTCTCTTGTAAAAAATTTTCTCTTTGCTTTTTTCATGATTATTATAATTTAGGACGAGAGCCGCCTTTCTTAGTGCTTCTTATTTATTATCCCAAATTTTCAACTCGATGTGGCTATTCGTGTGAAAATAAGTTACAAATAAAAAAAGTGCCTGTAAGGTAGGAATCTTGTCACGCGACACACTCATCGCATAGCCTTAATTAATTTTTTTAATTACACAATAACTGGGGATTTTTATCCTACCTAAACTACCTAACATGATCTTATAATCCTAAATCCACAGCACGTGCTAGCCAACTGAGCTATTGAACCGCTTGGATCTTGTCGGCAAAATCTCAGCCAAGCTTTTTCGCTCAAAAGTCAGGGCTAACTGAGAAATAAACTTTTGTATTTTTCCATTTTACACATTTTAGGAATCAGTGGGATTAAAAATGTTTAAATGAAATATTTTATTTTATTGCTGCATCAACAATATTTTTGATCAACAATAAAACTTATTTCCGGGAATGAAAATCACTTTTTCACTGTTTTTATACTAACAAGCGTTTATAATTTAGATGCATATGATGTTTAAAATTCATGCAATTCATCATAAATGAAACTTCTATTGCTTCAAAGATGATTTACGTTCTAGATTATAAGAGTTTTATATATGAAACTTTCCACTTTAAGAGTGCTGTATACAAGTTCTATTCTAAAAATTCTCATGAGATTGTGTAGTAAATTTAAATTTTTATCATAAAATGTAACCCAAAAATATTGAATTTTATGTTAGAGCTTGCATCTAACACGCTTATAAAAACATATGAAAATGTATATAAAAGTTGAATTTTTCAAGATAAAGTCTATAATTTCTGCTTATAATATGTATACTTGTATACTCACAATCGATGTTTATATCGAATTGAAATATATCTACTTCAACCAAAATATTTATAATTAAATTTAATCATTGTTCCTTTTCGTCGTAAAATATATATGTACTTAAATTATATAATAAGTGAATATTTGTACTCCATTTCATTTTAAGAATATAAAAGTTTCAATACCTATTAAAGAAGTTTATATGTTAAATATATCATATACATTTGAGTATTGTTACGAATAAGTTGAAATATATTTCAAAAAGATATACATGAACTCTTGCCTATTTCAAGGGTTGTGAAATGTAAACATTTGCGGATTTCAAGGCTAGAAGGGCCCTCACCTCTATCGCGAGTCGTCGGGTGATTTTTGTCAAGCGAATTTCATTGGCTGCCCCGGCCTTGTATTGATGCGCGCGCTGTTGTAAGCACGTGTACGCATTTGCGCATCATGCATGTCAGTTTTTTTCAAGTGTTTTTGTTGACGAACGACGTGACAAATATAAAATTTCCTTGAAATAGTACAATTTTCCAACTAAAAATAATAGAATCAAAGAACGACTAAAATATTTCGCGGAATATTGAGTTTGGAAGCATGACGTCACGGTCATGCTAGGACATGTGGAAGTGTCAAGGTTATCATAGTTGGCACATCTTGACATGGGACTGCATACGCCTTTTTGGAGAAAATGTTGTAAAGGTAAAAGTAAGTTATAAAAGGTCTGAATAGTAATATTTTTTAAGTGTAGAATGCACTTGTGCAATTCTGTTTCACCCTTTTATTGGTTGAAGACCTTTCAGTTTCACGAAATACAATCGGCTATTCGAAATTTGAGGTTAGAGTATCCGATTCTGATTAAATCGACCTGATACATTAACCTCAAATATTAGATATTCTATTTCGTGAAACTGAAAGGTCGTCAATCGACAAAAGAATGAAACATGATGGAGAAAATACATTCTTCACTTGACAAATATTAACATTCGTACATTTATGACTTTTACGTTCAGAATATTTTCTCAAAAAACTCGTATGCATTCTTATGACGTCATGCTAAAATACTTAATTCAAACCAAAGAGGGCTTCTCGCTTTTTAGGCCTCTTTTTAATTGATCAAACACTGAGGCGGGCGAGACCGCACAGGGACCGCGGTGGGAGGTGATGGAACTGCGCAATTTGAAATAGCCCAGCATGGAGGACGTGAAATAGGTGCGTCTTGATATAGGCAAGAGTTCACTGTACTTATATTTGTTAATAATGCTATAAATAATGTCGATAATATATCATTAATTTCTGAGCCAAATTTTTTACACCATTTTAGAATCCTTGCGTAACAAGGTAGCAGAATTCCTGTAGTACAAATGATACACGTATATCACATAGCAGTCATGGTACATTGTTACATAACTGTTACTAATGTGTATTATACGGAAACACAGAACAAAATTATTATAGACCATGCGTGTAACCAAGTTACGTAACATGTTATATGCCTGCTACAGAACGGTTATGTCACATTGTTACATAGCTGTTACTAATATGCATTATGCACAGCTTACAGAACCACACAGTAACGACGTTAAATTTCACTTTCGTAACACTATAACAAAGTTTGTATTGACCATGCATGTAATCAAGTTACGATTGTTACATAGCAGTTGTGTCACATTGTCATATCGCCTTTACTAATGTACATTATACACAAGTCACAAAACCACATCATAACGCCGTCAAAGTTCACTTACGCAACACTGTAACAAAATTTTTATAGTTTTCATGCGTGTAACCAAGTCACAGAACAAATGTTACGGTCTTCTTTTATAACACTTACATCACACTGATACAGAATTATTATAATTTTTTTTATTAAACTGGTATATCTTCATTCAGTAAAAGTCTTACTCAACATTGTTATCTTCCTGTTATAGAAAAAGTACGCCACTGAAAAGTAACATTCGTTATATAACTAGATATAACAATGTTTCCCCTTTATTACGGAGCAGTTACATAACTTGTTTGCTGGGTTGCAATTCCAAGAATAATCCGTTTTTTAATTAATTAAATTATATACTGTGACGCACGTACATTATACACGGAAAAAATAAGTTGTCGAAACTTCACTTGACTAGTCAACCATTCTAGGATAGTGCACTTTTTGTTTAGAATCTCGTATAATTTTGATTAAAGAACCGCAGACTTCATTGAAAAAGTGAAAAAAGTAATCGAATTATTTGAAGACAATCTAGGAACATCAGTCTTCAATTTCATCAAGATCAAATAAAATTCATCAAGATTTGAAATACAATAACTCTAGCACAGAAACGAATAACTGATTTATAAGTTGTCGAAGAATTCGTTGACTGTCTTCTAGATATCTATATATTCACAATGTACAGTCACATTGGATGCTTGTCTTAACACGTAGTGACGCTCAGGTGAAGTTGTATATGTATAAGCCTGAATGGAGTCGCGGCCACCGGCAATGAACAAATGAGCGCGGATTTGAATTTGGCTCTTCACTGATGTGAGATTTGTACAAAATATTCAATGTGTCAAGTTAGCCGTGGGGTCTAGTTGTTAGGGATAAGTTGCGTTCGATAGGCGTTAGGTAGTTCGAATCCCGGCGAATTTGTTTCGAGTTTTCATAGGTTCGTGTGTATGTGTAAAAATAAATATAACTTAAGCGTGAGTCTATGTGAATAACAAAATAGTAAATATAACCGTGAAATATATTTTTTTAACTTGGCTATACTGTTTTCTAAAAAATCGTTCGGAGTCATCGAAAGTTTCATTGACTGGCTTCGAACCATTAGTGTATCAGTGTTTCAAGAACTCTATTCCTCTGGTCTTCACATTTTCATTGAAATTATCCTGTACTTTCGACAACTCTTTCTACTCTTTAAACATGTATCAATCAAGGTTTGTAAGACGATTCTTCCAATTTATGACATACGTTTAGCCCTATCCTAGAGTGGTTGACTCAGTCATTCAAAATTTCAGCAACTAATTTTTTCCGTGTATGTCCATCTTTCCGTGGGAATGCCCTAATATTAAAGTAATGAAAAAAGTGGAAGGGAATCGCAAGATAATAGAAATATGCGTTTATTTAATAAGTTGATTGAATGAAGAGTTCTATTATAAACTACATTCTCCAGACTGGTGTCGAAGTATCTACCACCGTTTGAATATTTTTAACCACTTCATTCCAATTTTTTTCTCCAAAATGTGCAAGTCTTTTTTTAAAAAAGCTTAGAATTTTCCACATACTTTTTGTAATCTATTCCATGAGCACTCAAAAGTACGGTAAGTCAATTTCAAATTATTTCATCGCAGGTTTCTTTGTGATTGTTTGACATCTTTTTTTATTTGTAATATGAATTTCAATCTAAAAAATGTTGTTGGTTGTATTCTGATGAGGAAACTAACCCGGCTTCAACATGTCACAATTTTAATAAAATATTGGTCTGGGAGGTGTTTATAGTAAGGTTCTTCTTCCATTGACACAAAATTTATGATCACGGGTTTTCCCACTTTGAATCCTTCCTAGATTGATTGAGGTTACGCGGTGTTTTATAGTACCGAAACAAAAGCCCTAGAAATATTTTGGAGACGAATTTAATGGTATTTTTGGTTTTTCAATTGGGCTGTAACTTTTTTCAAATTGATTTGCGAAAATCTTAAATCCATAGCTAAAACGACAGGAGCGTAAATTTTCGTTTGCAATTTAATATCAATATTGTTAACAATATCGTTTTGTTAGTTTGCAAGTTCGGAGCAGACACTTTTTTTCGTACAGAGTCTGTTATAGCATTGTAGGTTTGCATACGTTTAAATATGGTTGTAACAAGGTGAAAAAATGTTATCAGTGGCCGTACTATAAAATTACGTACTATTCTTTTGTGTGTGTGTGTGTATATATATGGAGTGGGGGGGGGGGGGGTGTTTCTATGCTGTCGTGCATGGGGGTGATGTGTAAAACAATCTTACGACACGTTTTTTCAAATCTACGAATCACTAAAAATCAAAATGAAAAAGCTCCTTATTGTTAACAGCTGTCTGACATTAAAATAATTTTTCGTTTTTTCCCCCTGTAAAATAAACCTTTTTCAGGTAGACTGTGTTTTGAGTATAACGTCACTAACATATTTGAAGTGATAATTAAATATTTTTTCCAAGGATTTCCTAGCCATGCTCTACCCTCTTTGAAATGTCGGGAATTTACATAAAACCGCCGAACAATTGAACCGCCGCGCCGCATCATAGAACGAAATACAGAATACTTCTCAAGGAGTGTGTGTGTGCGAAAACTCGGAAACCATACTCTTATTACATACAATGTTTAATTTACCGAGGTAGCTAAGTCTTTTTACGGCCGAACGTGAGTTTGCAAAAACGAGTCGCAGTTACAGAACCATGTTCTGACAGAGATCTGCAACAATTCTGGAAGAGCGTTATATTTCAAAACACATTTTTAAAATAAATTAGGAACAGGGTTACAGAGTAGCATTGTTCTGTGATAGTGCCGTAACACATGTGTAACAGTGTTACGATGTAAATTTGTTATGTGACCGATCCGTAACAATTCCATAGCGCTATTACAACGATTTTTAGGGATTGTAACAATTCGGCAACAGTGTTGAAAAATCGCACTCGCTTGGGATTCGAACCCTACCTAAAGTACCTAACTCGCATGTACCTGGCCGACGCCTTAGCCCAGACGTGCCCAACTCGTGGAAATTCCCTTCGTGAACACATGTTCCGCGTCCACCACTCTTTTTCCTAGAGAGCTGGAGTGGTGATGGACGCTTGCGAGGATCTCTCCTATGTGGCGCATACTGCATCGTAGATACGAAATATCTCTTGGGGTGCTTAGGGGCGACAGACTTTTCAACATTAAATTTTAATAGTAACTAAAGTCTTAATTATTTTATTGCAGTATGTTTATATTTATTTTCAATGAATGTCATTGAAAAGAGAAGTTCACAAAGTATTTCTTTATTGTACATTATTAAAGATTTTAATATCACAGTTTTGGTTGGCTGATACTTTTTAAAGTCTAACAATAGGGTGTCCCAAAGTTCGCGCATACGGACCACATAGCTCGAATATTGGTGAAAAACTAAAATCATATTTTAGAGCTCACAAATGTTGAATACTCATTATTTTTTGAGATAAAGAAGGTACAATTGGGCCAATCACGTTGCGTCTTTCAAAGTTAGGCAGTAGTGCTTTAATTTAAAAAAAAATCCTCAACAGCAACTCAATTCACGCTAAACAGTGTTCTCGTTCACAACAGTGACCTTTGAAAACAAGTGTGATGGTTTATTATTTTTCAAATCATTTCAAGTTTCCTCGTGGCGAATTTGTTTTCAAAGGGCACTGTTTTGAACAAGAAACCTGTTCAGCGTGAATTGGGTTGCTCTCGATGATTTTTTGTTAAATTAAAGCACCACTGCCTAACTTTGGAAGACGCAATGTGATTGGCCAACTTTGACCTTTTTTACCTCAAAACATAATGAGTATTGAACATTTTGAGCTATGAAATATGATTTTAGTTTTTCACAAGCATTTGAGATATGTGGTCCGTGTGCGCGATTTTTGGGACACCCTGTATATATATATATATATATATATATAATGAATATATTAATATATATTAATTATTAATATATTAAGTAACTATCAGTAACTATCAGTATCACTATATATTAAGTAACTATATATTAATTAATATTACAATATTAATGTATATATATATATATACGTTAAACGTCTTATACGAGCCCGAAAACTACGTTGGCGCAACCTTACCAAGCCCGAATTGACGTTGCCAGACCCGGCGCCGGGTCTGGTAACGTTTTTACGTGTCTTCCGGAATATAAGGCCTAATTGAACATACTGACAAAGTTTCAGCTGGGCTTGGTTTTGTTCATCAAACGTCAATTTATATACGTTTTTAGTTCAAGCTAATGCGCCCAGGCGCCGCAACTATCGATATACAGATTCTGTATAAAGCAACGAATAGTTTGTGCATTAGGGTGGTCCAAAAATGCATTGGAAAAATTTTTTTTCGAATTTTTATCGGGACACCCCCCAAATTTGTTCGAATCCGCACAAAAATAAATGCGTTTTTTTTGTTTTGAAAAAAAAATGATATTTAGGGGTGGCGCAAGCCCCATGAAGTTTAACA
>CAKNXH010061836.1:26464-44944 GCA_932178445.1 Andricus quercusramuli | reverse complement strand
TTTCTTAACAAAATTATTCAACGAAATCTTTCAAATAAAATAGTTGAATACTCAAGCAAAGAAGAATAATTTTCAACCAAAAAGTTGCATTTTCATAAAAAAAAAGAAATTCCTACCAAAGCTGATGAATTTATAAATCAAAAAGATAAATAAAAAACAGTTTAATTTTCTGTTAAAAAAGATTTTAGTTTACTTTTCATGATCAAAATATTAATTTTTAATCAAGAAATAAGTTTCTACGAAAAAAAATGAATTTTCAATCCAAAAAGACGAGATTTGCCCCAAACAAAAAAACTTTTTAACGAAATTGTTGAATTCTCTACCCAATAGATGCATTTTTATCCAAAAAAGATGAAATTTCTTTCGAAACAGATGAATTTTTATTTAAAAAGAAAACCTTTTTTTGTTAAATAGTTAAACTTTCATCCGGAAAAGATTCCAGTTGACTTTTCAAGATCAAAATATGAACTTTTTTACAACAAATAAGTTTCTACGAACAAAATTGAATTTTTCATCCAAAAAGACGAATTTCCTCAACCAAAAGCGATGAATTTTTAATGAAATAGTTGAATTCTCTACCAAATAGTTGAATTTTTATCCGAAAAAGATGAAATTCGTACTAAAACACATGCATTTTTAATAAAAATAGGACAATTTTTTTTAAGTTGAACTTTCAACCAAACAGTTGCTTTTTTGTCCAAGAATGATGAAATTTCTCTTAAAACAGATGAATTTATAATTTTAAACAAATTTAAAAAAAAGTTGAAATTTCATCGAGAAGAGATTTCAGTTCTCTTTTTAACACAAAAATATTAAATTTAACCAAAAAGTAAAGTTTCTTCAAAATAGTTAAATTTTCAACAAAACAGCAGAATTTTCAACCAAAAAGTATGACTTTTCAACAAATTTGTTGAATTTTAAACCAAACAGTTGCATTTTTATCCAAGAAAGATGTATTTTCGGCTGAAACAGGTGAATTTTGAAATCAGAAAGATAAATTTTCAAAACAGTGCTGAATTTTCAACCGAATAGTTGCACTTTTATTCCAGAAAGATGGAATATTTCTTTTAAAACAGATGAATTAAAAAAAAAATTGGACTAATTAAATTTTCATCCAAAGAAGATTCCAGTTCACTTTCCAACACCATAATAAGAATTGTAACTCATTAGTTAATTTTCTACTAAATAGTCGAATTTTTAACCAAGAAGTATGACTTTTCAGCAAGATTGTTCAATTTTCAACCATACAGTTGCATTTTTGTCCAAGAAAAATTAAAATTCTACTAAAACAGGTGAATTTTCAAATCAAAAATACAAATTTTCAAAAAAAGAGTTGAATTTTCACCCAAAAGGATTCCAATAGACTTTTTTACAGAAAAATACAAAGTTTTAAAAAAAGTACATTTTTTAAGAAATAGTTGAATTTTCAGTAAATGAGTTGGATTATTTTCCAAGAAAGATGCAATATTTCTACTGAAAAAAACGTTTAAATTAAAAAGACAAATTTTCAGAAAAAATATTTTTCATCCAAAAAAGATTTCAGTTGACTTATCAGCAACAAAATATGAATTTTAAACAAAACGTTAATATTATACGAAAAGGGTTGAATGTTTAACCCAAAACACGAATTTTTAACAACACATTTCAATTTGCAAAAAAAAAATGATGTCTTTTTAACCAGTTAACTGGTAGGCTCGAAATCGAAGTTATGTGCCAAAACTGGTAGAAGCAAATAATTCCGTGTTAATCATGAAAGTTCATTTCCTTAGAGTTTTTTAGGTCGCTGATGACGAATCCGGGGTAAAAATTGAAAAATTCAAAATGGCGGGTCCGATATGGTGGTCTAGAATGCAAAAATCACGTTACTTGAATGAAAGGCAGTACTGCGAAGAGTTGTTAATATCGCTGATGAATTTCCTAATATATCATCAGCTGATTTGAGTTTTTCAATTTTGACCCCGGATTCGTCATTAGCGACCAAAAAACTACTAAGTACTGACTTTCATTCAAATCACGTGACCTTTGCATTTTAGTTTACCATATTGGGGCCGCCATATTGGGTCCGCCATTTTTTATTTCTCAATTTTGACCTTGGATTCGTCATCAGCGACCAAAAAACCTAGGGCATACCAATTTTTATCAAAATCCATTGAGTTTTGTGGCAGTTATTCAAAGTGCGCATATATGCGTCATTACCAGTTTTGGCCTGGATGATTTCTGCGCATATATGCGTCATTACCAGTTAACTGGTTAAGGAAATTAATAAATTTGCAACCAAATAATAAAATTTATAACTAAAAAGATAATCTCCAAAAGAAAGTTTTTGCGAATTTGCAAAAATTACGTACATGAGTGAAGGACCCCTCCCACCTACCGTAACAAATTGTAACAAAATGTCTTGCCCCCCCCCCCCCCCTTTGAACTGTTACGTAATTTAAGTACGGTCCCTAACCTGGCACATTGAATATTTTGCACAAATCCCAGTAAAGAGCCAAATTTAACTTCTCGCTCATTTGTTCATTGCCGATTATCGCGACTCCATTCAGACCTATACATACACCACTTCACCTGAGCGTCACTACGTGTTAACACAAGCGTCCAATGTGACTGAACATTGTGCATATATAGATATGTTGAAGACAGTCGACGAATTCTTCAACAACTTATAAATCAGTTCTTCGTTTCTCTGCTAGAGAGTTATTTAGAGAGCATTTCGAATGTTTTCGAATCCGGAGGACTTTTTATAAAGAATTGAATGCTTGTCTAAAACTTTGTCAAAATCTGCGGAATAAAAATTCGAGAACTGATGTTCTTAGACTGTGTTCCAATAATTCTTTGAGAATAATTGAATTTTAAAAAGTTCGTTCATTTTTTTAGGAAATAATGCTTTATAATAACAATAGATTTAACACATACATATTTTCTCGAAAGGCTTCATTCGATTCTAAATACACCACAGAAAAAACTGAGGGATCAGTAATGCTGCGGCTCAAGTGAAACTTGGGATCATTTAGAACTTAGGCTCTAAAGGAACTCTTATTTAGGGTTCCTTTCTAGTTTGTTCATATCCGATAGATGGCCATCGGCGGTTGCCGACGTTTTTAACTGCGCATGTGCCAAGAAGCGCGGGCCTATTTGAAATCAATAAATACTTTGAACAGTCATACAGATAAATGTCAACAAATTTTTTTATTCTCATTTAAAACAAATTAAATTGAATTATAGAAATACCTAGCTTCTTGAAAAAATTTTATATGAACCTAATATTGCAAGTGTATATTATATCATTTTGAATAGTCCCGCGCTGTTTGGGCATGCGCAGTGGAAAACTTCGGATTTGCAACATAACCTTAAAAACTGTCACATTTCATGTGTGATATCCACGAAGTAGTATAAGGAGACCCCACTCCCGGAAAATTTGGACGCGTGGATTCGGATTTAGTTAGTTTGCATCGCTCGTAGCGCCTCTTGCGGAAACATGCATACATACATATAGATCTACATACGTGCAGGCATACACATTTGTAAAAATCTGTGTTTCGTGACAAGCATGTGTGAGTTTGTTTTCCCCGGCTCACACTGGCTCACACCATTGATGCCGCCATTTGTAAGTCATGTATTTCAACGCTTTTCCGCAAGAGGCGCTGCGAGCGATGCAAACTAACTAAATTCTAATCTACGCGTCCGAATTTTCCAAAGACCGCATGGGAGTGGGGTCTCCTTATACTACTTCGTGGTGATATCTTCCTTTCAAGAATGACCATAATGACTAATGTAGATGATTTTCATTTCTTCATTAAATATTTTCCAGTGCAATATTATTTAATTCCAATTATAAAGCATAATGTGCATCATTAACTTGTGCAATCTTTGAACTGAGTCAAAGCAGAAGTGAGAAAAAGGCTCTATTAGAACCATTTGAATCGACACTTGGGTTCATTTAGAAACCATTCATAATTTTGGGTTCCTTTTCAGCAAGAGAGGTTCCTTTTTGTTGCAGCTCCTTTGGAACCACAAATTGGTTCTAATAGAAACTCCAGTTTTTTCTGTGACATTACGATTTCTAAACTTTTTCGAACAAATTATTTAAACAGATTATAAAATGATCTAAATAGTTTAAAAATCAGTGTAGCAAATGTTTTGATTTGTAGCGTTGATTAATGAACTCACACGGTCTGAAAAATGAAATCGTTCCACCACTTTTCAGTAAAAAACAATTGTTTAGATAATTTAAAGGGTCCCACACGTTCCTCTGATATATTTTACTATAAAATATCAAAAATGTTGTTCAATTTAGTAGAAACCGAGTTTCCACAAAAAACGTGCGGCGTTCTTCATCCAAACGATTTAAATAAAAAATTAATACAAATTTTTAACAGAAAAAAAAAATTCCAAAATGTCTTAGTTTGAAAAATTTCTAAATGTCATAAGTTCCGAAAAAGAATGAAAACTCAAAGTAAAAATATCCCAAATTCTTACATGTTCTAGCCTCGAAAAATTAAGAATTGAGCTCTATTGTGCTTGGTAAAAGAGCTTTTTCTTTTTTATTGTGGAAGCGTTTTAAAGAAAAAGTAATCAAAAGCCCAAGCTTAAGATTTTTTGGATACATTCAAAATTTACTTTGAACCAGTCACTTTGAATGCTTTAGATCTTTAGATTGATTCAGATTTAGAGTTTATAGAAAAAACACTTAAAAATTATGTATGAAATTAAATTGTAATTTATCTCTTAAAATTCTTTTTATAAATTAAAAAAGTTGAAATGAACGATTTCTTAAATGCGAATTTTTTACCTCTATGTCTCAACAAAATAATAAAGTAAACAAATTAAATTATTTTGAAAGAACTGAATGAAAAATATTTATACATCTTATAGTGGGTTCATTAACATCACGAGCTTTTTCATATCTGTATATTTCTGTATCAGCTGTATGTGTGTCGTGGTATTATGTGAGTTTCAAAATGAAAGTGATTTGCGGCACTTGGGTGGTATGCTGACAGACATATGAGGATTCCAGCGGTGAGATAGGATATGCGTGCCGACTACACAACGGCTAAACTTTCAGACTTTTACTAATTTATACAAAATAGAAAAACACTGTCACGAACATTCACCCATATTTCCCGACAATACTAAATTTTCCTAATATTCTATGCAACTATCCTGGCGCAATGGTCAGAAGAGAAAAAAGTATATAGCAATAGTGCCATCCACAAACATTTCTCTTGCTTAAGTTTAATTTTTTTTCAAAACTTTGTCTCCTAAATAATCTAAATGACAAATTGGAACTTAATTTTCTTTATTCAATAATTTTTAATAATTAATTGAAAAGTGACCCATGATGCGAAACATGTCCTGTACGTAATACGATTTCAAAGCTCAAGCAAATATGGGTAATTGTCAAATTGTAGGCAAATTTCAGCACCTACAGTGGCAATCATATTATTATTAGGAATTAAATATTTCATAACGGAAATTGATCTTATCACATGTAACTATTTTAAATCCAAAAGGGGCAGTTATGAAAATAAGAAATAATAATGAATCCATGGGCACGCGCATATAATCAGTCGTACGCTGTTCTATTGTACCGTACGGTAATGATGCGAGAAAAATGTTAAAGTTTAACCTTTTTTATTGTTTATAAAAAAAAAACAAATTTTAATTATCAAAAGTCACCTACTTATGAAAGAAAACACCACCAAGCAAGTAACGGAATTGTTTTCATAAATTTTTTTCACTCCGAAAATGGTTTTTAACGCACGTACGGTAATGACGTTTTTGTTGTCAAGATGCACTTTTCAGTTTTAATATCGGATTCACAGAAAAGAGAGTTAATATTTTAAGCTCAATTTTATAAAAACTTGTATTGAACAATACGCCTAATATTTTTGTATTAATCACTCAACTGTAACTACAATATTTTACTAGAAAAACAGACGTACGGTAATGACTTCTGAAATGGAAAAAATTGAGGGACAGACATCAAGGCTTTTAAAATATTATTGATTTGAATTACAAAAATGTGCATACATTAAATTTATGTTCATGTGAATTTTACAAACTTGATACGTTAAGCGTTTTTCAGGTTACTGTCTAAAAAAACGGAGAAAATCAGTTTATCCTTGTGCAAAGTGAGGTTGGGACGCCGTACGGTAATGACGTTTCGGGTGTTCTTATATTAAATTAAAGTAAATAGGAACAGAAATGAAAAAAAGGAACTGCCCATTCTGTAGAGGATGATAATAAGTGTTTATTAAAATTTTTTAAAAATCGGCACGAGCTTCTAAGTTAATGTTATATTATTGGGACTTCAAGTTTGCCTTCAATTTGACAATTACCCATATATGTGTCAGTTTGATAAAAAGAATAGAGATAATTCGTAAACGTTTTTTGGCTCAACTGATTTATTTTATTAATTGAGTATCAGTATGCTTGGATACATTGAAGCCAGTTCGGATAATTTACCAAAAGTCAACAAAATAATGATAAGTTATTTTTGCGCGAAGTGTTTCAGTTTCCACATTGCTTTCAGTTCTCATGCAAACTGTAAAATAAATATTCCAGAGCATATTATATACGAAGTGTTATACGTTCGCCTAGAGTCTAGACGTACGCTAAATTTCGTCCGTATACGTCCGGCTAGGAGGATAAAACCTCCTACTAACATACACAAAATAGTAAATCAGAAACATATCCAATAATTTTTTTGAATAAACTTATTGGAATTGAATAATTTAAAAATAAATAATATTCAAATTCAACAATATTGGAATGTTAACGGCTTGCTCCAAGAATAAACAATGTTAGATAAAAGCATTAATCTTTTATGAATATACAAAGTTTCATAGCTTTCTTTTTTGAAATGACTTCAAATTAGAAAACTTTTCCAAAAATTAATAAGAATTCAAAAAGAAAAGATTGAAGCTAAGATAAGTATGAAATAATTTTCAAAAAACAGCTAGAGCACAGAAATTATTCCAAATTAAAAAATCTATTAACAACTTTTTTCTATTCAGTCAAATGAACTTCAAAATGCATGTGAACTATGAACTTGTCAAATTTGAAAATAATACAAGTTGATGAGTTAAAAATTTTAGAAAGAAATATCTTAGACGTAGATCAATTTATTTTTAAATCATATATGTAGAAATTCCTTGAATCAAAAAACTTATTAGTTAATATAATAAGAGTTAATTCTCAAATATTTCATTCAGATTTGTAAATATTTCAAATCACAGTTTAATTGGCTTCATTTTATGTGATGATTCTTCTTTAATGATATTTTTCTAGAATAAAATAAAATAAATATTCTGTAGCCACCGTAGTATAAGAAATTGAAATAGGAATTTTTGTACTAATTTTCATCACATGATAACAAGATATTAAAGTAGCACTTCCATACATTGAGTTTAGAATTTATGCAATAAAATCTTTTAGAAATTCAAAGTAGCTGCATAGAATGCAAAATTATCGACATAACTTCATAGAATTTCTTTGAAATACAATTGCTTCAATTTATGTATGCCTTGTAACTTTCAAAAAAATTGAATGGATTAACCAATTAATTTTATTGTTGAACATAAATGTGAAAATCCATACAATTTCATGCCAGAAAGAAGAAAATTCAAGCTCTCTATCTGTAACTTTTACTCCGTATTTCTAAAGAAAGAGATTTTTCGAAATCTCATGCGATTTATGTCATTTACACCCAACTTTCGGTCGAGTAACTCGCGGTTTAGTAATTCGTAGAACTGCTGGCCCACGCAGTTTCTCAGCTCGCGGGGCGAGAGACGTTTGCAACTCTAGTCTGAAACACATCAGCAGCGTAGAGGAAAGGCGCAGTGCGCGGGTACTCACATGCGGATATTGCGCAATATTATGTATTCCAATTGGAAACGGTTCAGACGGCCGTGGCTGTTTACGTCTCGATTCCCCGAATTTAGTAACAAAGCTATTTGCAGGCAACTCTCGACACTGTTACTAAACTGAGATTTGGGTGTATTGTAAATGTATAGCCTGAAAAAATCATGCCTCTATGTTTATATTATTTTTCAAAATGCAGTAAGCATTGAAAAAAAAATTACTAGAATAATAACCGAAAGAAAAAACATTATGCGGAAGTATTGCCATTATTTTTGGAAAAGTTTTTGGGGATGATATTTTATTTTTTCCAATAAGAATATTCCATTACTTTATTTCTTATACTGGGTTTTCATTATTTGACTACTTCATATTAAGGGCATGTACCAGTCTATAATGCGAATAATTACATTGTATCACATTCGGCGGCTTTATTATTTTCAAAACTAAATATTGTGCTAAAATTTCGGGAAGCGATACAAAATGTAGAAGGGCTAAACTGTCTGGGACATGTGAGTTTTCATTTCATTTAAATAGTGCAATTCTAATCATTATATTTTAGTCTGGGCACCAAAACCTGTTTTCTGTTATATTCCAAGTTAAAAATTATTAAAATGGCACTATTTAAACAAAATGAAAACTCAAAAGTGCCAAACAAATCTGCTCTAAAATATTTTGAATTATTTTCCAGAATTTCAGAAAAACATTTACATTTTTCCAAATATAAAGCCGCCGAATAAAAGACCACTCTGGTACGTACACATTTACAAATATAATATAGAAATTATCTTCATAATAATAACAAAAAGTCTTCATAACTTATATTATACTAGAAGCCGAACGAATTGCTTCTGGTAAATTTATCCGGCTACTGGCATTCTGCTGTACCGGACGAATTTTCTTGAAAAAATCGATCCGTCTTGATAGACATGTAGTCGCACAGCCTATTTTATATTGTAATTGAAAATCAAGAACATATTATTAAGTACAAAATTGTTTTTCTAACAGGGTCTATTAGGTATTTTATTGGACCTTCGGAACAAATCACCCGGATTAAAATTTGAAGTGATGTGTTTTAAGTGGCTCTATTAGGAATCTGTTGGGATCTGCTTCATTGGATCCACTTGAATTTCTATATGGTTCTAAATGCTTCTGAACAGTTTTTTATTTCAATTTGGATTCTAACCGGTTGTATTCGGCATTTAATCTACTATTGGGACGGAAATTGGAATTGAAAAAATCTTTCCATATGGCTCTATTAGGCTTTCGAAAACAAATATTCTTTGTGCTATATTTTTCTAACAGGTTCTAATCGGGACCAATGAGGTATTCATTCACTCTAAATGTTACAAAATACAAACTTGCTTCTCTAATAGACTGTAATAGGATTATTACCGGCTAATCGGAATTATATTAATTGGATTAAAATTCAAAGTGCAGCCTTCGAGGTGGTTCTATCAGGTATCTATTAGGTTGTATTTTATGGGAAGTTGCAAAATTACAAAATTGCTTCTCTAATAGGCTTTATTAGGATTGTTAGTGGATAATCGGAATTAAATTAATTGGAATAAAATTTAAAGTTTCTGGATAGCAAATAATATATTTTCGATAAACAAGTTTTTTTACAATGTGCATTACGCAAAATAAAATAAAAATTGAAATAAGTTGTAACTTGTAGCCAATGTGCTTCCATAATTTATACATATTTGCAATTAATAATTAGGACTCGTTTAAACTAAGTAATTAAACTAAAACCCAAGTTAAAAAGTATTATAAAAGAATTAGATTAATCGAAAGCTTTAAATTTTCTGGAGGTTTTTATATAGCAGAAAATGGTTGTTTTCACTAAGGTTATTGAAATGTGTTTTAACTGTACTGTTCTTTTTTTATCAGTTGTAGATGGTTTTTGAACGGCTTAAATCCATAAGGAAAAAAAAGTATTGAGCCCTTTGTGAAATAATTGAAATTCAATTATTTCTTTTACATATTTTTAATTGTTGTGTTGAAAAAGTTATTCCAAATTTAAAACTGATATGAGTATAAAAGTATAATGAAAGAATTGGATAAATTGACAACTGTGCGTTTCATGGAAGTTTTTGTATACAAAATAATTATTCTTTTGTAATTGAGGTTATAAAAGCATTTTTGTACTTGATTTTCATTATTACTTTTTTTTTCATCAAAAATTTTATATGCCTGCAGTTGTTGAGACAGACAGGTTCCGAATTTCTTATTTAAAAATTATTTTTGTCCGACCCCCCTTGAAAACGCGCCATTGCATGCACGTTAAGCAGGCGTGAAGTGGCTGCTTCTAGCCCAGTGACGTTTGTGCATGCTCAGTCCGTCGCCGGGCCAACAAAAACTTTACGCCCGCTACCCATGAAAGTTTACGCCCGCTACACATACGCTGCACTGAGCGGAAATGTTTTAATGATTGAATTTTTGTTTTTAGGGTTTCATAGCCCCCCCCCCGGGGGGGGGGCAGAGCATAAACGGCTAATTTTTTTTTAATAATTTTTTTTCCAACAAATTTTTTTGAACAAGTTTTTTTTTCAAAAATTTGTTTTTCACTAAATTTTTTTTTTCAAAATTTTTTTTCACTAAGTTTTTTTTTCAAAAATTTTTTTTCACTAAATTTTTTTTCAAAATTTTTTTTCACGAAGTTTTTTTTCACAAAATTTTTTTTCAGCAATTTTTTTACACATAATTTTTTCACACAATTTTTTTTCAGAACATTTTTTTCAAACAATTTTTTTTTCCAACATGCTTGTTTTCAAGGAGGGTAGGACAAAAAGTATAGTGTGTATCAAGGGCGTACGGCTATTTTGCCTCCTTTACGCCCTTGATACACAATGTACTATTATTACAAAATTACAAGTTTTATCGGTTGTAAAATTTTAATCCTCAGCAGATGTCAACTGCTTGGTCCTCACATAGCTACCTGATTCCTGGAAATGGCAGGCCCTGCCGGTGGGGTCCATAGTTTATAGAGGTCCGAGTATAATGGACAATAAAATTTACAAACTAAAACTTCTTTACTCTTGACCCTGGCAAATGTTGAAGCCACAAATTGGCAATATAATTTTCTTTAAGAGCAATTCGGTATATTTATCAGGACTTACACTTCTTGTCTTGAAACAAGTCAACCTGGTCTTGTCTTGGCTCAGTCAACAGTCATAAATGCAAGCAAAGTCTGTATATCTCCAATGTCTAGCTGGTGAGACGGAACCAGACATCATGGTCCTAAAGACATATTGAAGACATTCAAGACAAAATCAAGACAAAATCAAGACCAAATATTTTTACTAGGGTACTAAACGGTGGCGTTAGCAGTTTTTAAGGAAAAAAATTGCTGTTCGTGTTATTTTGCCTCAAATATGGCTAAAAATAGCCATTTTTGCACATTCAGGTTAGGATATCTTAAAAACCTGACGTATCCCCACTAAAAAAAAAGTCAGAAATCGTCACAAATTGTCAGAAGTTCTGACGATTCCTGAATATCCTGAAAAATTCCTGACGAGTCTGGCGATTTCTGAAGATATGTTAATTCACATCCCATCAGGTAGCTCATCGGCTAGGACCGCAGGTAGGCAACCCAAAAGAATTAAAAATTGAAAATAATTTTTTTTTTCAATGTTGCATATACAGATTCAAAAGTTAGAAATTCAGAATCTACGGGTTTCGACGATTTCAGATACCTCAAATGTTTTCTCAAAAATTTAAAATTAGATCAAATATAATGTATCTTGTAAAGAGAAAGAGATACTTCTCAAAACGGACAAAATTTTCAGCTTCACCTTCAGAGTCATTCAGTATATAAATATTATTAATTAATTATGGGTAAAAAGAGAATGTGCATAAATAAATATAAATTAATAATATAAATAACCTGAGAAATATAAAAGGGATTAGGTTTTATGTCATTCCTTTTTTTTTAGTAGGGATAGAAAAAATTTGCATAACGGATTCGGTTTTAGGATACCGAAATCCTTCGGCCTGTGTCATTGTTTAAGAACTGTAATTTCGCATTGAAAACTGAGTAAGAAAGTATTATAAAATAATTGGATAAATTGAAAACTGTCCGTTTTATGGAGATTTTTGTATTATAGAAAATCGCTTTTTGTCTCCAAGGTTATTAGAGAATTTTTTCACTTGACTTTTCTTTATTGCTTATTACCTTTGGATAGTTTATAAGCTTTTTAAATATTTAAAGAAAAAAGACTATCGATTCGTATTTCAAATAAATAAAATTGAATTTTTAATTCATTCTAAATACATTTTTTTTAATAAAGTCTCTCGAAAATTTTCAATTTTCCTTAGAACTACCCATTGGTCATCATAAATACGTTTTCCTTGAAGAAACATTGAGTTAAAAAATACTTGGCCGAGATTTTGTAACCAAGATCCAAGTGCATCGATAGCGAAATGTGTTAGAGCACGCGGTAGAATACACAAGTTTAGGTAGTATAGGTTGGATTCGAATCCTCAGCGAGTTAGATTTTTCAAAGCGTTGAAGCGTGCGACTATATGTGTAAGCGACCGTATTGGTTAGTGATGCATATCGATCATTTTAAAATTTTTCAAAAATCTCATCAGATTAAATTAAAAACTTGAACACCATACTCATCACATCGAGATGAACGATCACTCAGTCGAGATGATCGTCTCGTCTCGATCGACTTTTTTCATTGCATATTCTTGATCTCTATTACATTTCAGTTCCATCAAACTATGTTTCAAGCAAATCTCGATTTTGTCTAAAAATGATCGATATGCATCACTAGTATTGGTGAGTTGTGTACTTAACAACAGAACTATAAAAAATGAAGATTATATAACAATAAGATAGGATATAACTTTTTTTTTCGTTCAGAAATCGTACCTAATAAGATCCAATTAGAAAGTTCACAATTACCTAATAGAACACCACATAGAACCAGGAACAAAACCCACATTCGAAAGTAATAGGACCTGATAGAAGCCACGTCCTCTTAGGTTTCTATTTGGCTTCTAATAGACGTTTTCCTAGAAAATACAAACGGCATCAGATCCTAATAAGATCCCATTAGAAAGTTTAAAATTACCGAATATGAACCACACAGAAACCGGATTCAAATCCGATTAGTTTCCACTTACGTTCCGCTTAGAAACAAATAGCTAATACGGTACGAGTGCCGAATACAGACACATTAGATCCTAATAAGATCCTATTAGAAAGTTCACAATTACCTAATAGAACACCATATAGAATCAGGAACAAAACCCACTTTCGAAAGTAATAGGACCTGATAGAAGCCACATCCTATTAGGTTTCTATTTGGATTCTAATAGGCATTTTTAATAGGGATTGCAAGTTGGCCTTTTAACCTCAAACATATGAACTTAATGCGCGCCTTTCAGCCTTGCGGTATGTATCATTCGAAAAGTATTAAAATTATGAATTCGCCCGGTTCTTAAACAGCAGTACCTCCACAGGGTAAAACATATAAATGTAATATATTTACGTTAAAATGAAAATTGAATGTTGAGGTTCGAGCATTTGCATACGTTAGAAAGGATCTTATAGTTTTTAATGTATTTTGTTCTATCAGAAAATACAGGATATGGGATCTCAGCAAAAATATACTAATACTGTTAACTTTATTTGAGCACATGCCACGTCGGACAGTTCTATCATTTTTTTTTTCATTCCTCACCATTGGATATCGTAGACATATTTTTTCAGACCAGACTTAGCATTTTTATTTATTTCCATTTTGTTAATAAAAAGCATAAGCCTACAACTTATTTATAATATATTGAAAGCGTATGACGTTACATCTAGTTGGCTGCATGGCGTGACAGAAATACAAGTTTGAAAAAGGTATACTTTTTTCTTCTCCACATCAAAATACGAAAAATTACTTTCTTTACAACTATACTCATACTCGTATTATTAGTGATTTTAGAGTGAATAGTTTCATATTAAAAAATAAAATAACTTTAGTGGATTACCCTATTGTTACATTTAGGTGATATGAGTTAGTTCTATACCTAAAATATATTATTGATACAGCTGAGTTACCGCATTTTTCCATTACTGTGAACATGGGAACTAGAGAATGTAATAGTTATTATGTAATTACTATATAACAATAGAGGTTCTGTATTGCTTATTATATCCTGAAAAAATGGTTAGTTGGTTACTACTATTTTATTTGTTGTTGCAATTATATTCTTAGTTGCTGGTACTAATTGAGTAAACACTGCTACTACTGAAATTCTTATACCAACTAATAAAATAGCAGTTCCATACCTTACTAACTAAATAGTTAGCTCGATTAACATATTTTTCAGTGCAGATAAGCTCTGTAAGTATAATGTATAACACTGTTAGATTCACAACATGGAAAGCTGTTTGAATAGATTTCTAAGATGTAACAGTCGTTATGCAACGTTTACGGAACCACACACGTTTTTTAAAATTAGTTGCATTGGTGTTACAAATTATAGTTCCGTGACAGCGTTATAAGTAAGTATCCGATTAAAATATAAAAATCTGAATTTTTTAAATACTTCCTTTAACCTTTTTGTCATGTGATTCTTTTTGATTTAAGTAGTATATTTTCGTGTCAGGCAATTTTCATTGAAAACAGCTCATTGAAAATTTGAGAAGTGCACAAATTTAGATAACAGCCACAGAATTGCTAGAATAACTATTATGAGAAACACTATTATCAGACACACTATTACGGAACTGTGAAAGATTCGTTACAGAACGTGTATTAATCAGCTTCCAAGAATTGTTACAGAACGTGTATCAAACAGCTTCCAAGAATTGTTACACAACGTGATTTACATTGTTCAAGAATTTTTACAGAATCTTTACATTTTTGTGTAATTACATGTTCGTTAACTGATTAGTAATTAATATTTCATTAAAACAACTGTTCCATGAAATGTTACCTTTGTGCCAATTACACAACTTTTATAGGGGGAATAGAATGTAAATAAATAAAGCATTAAAGTGGATATAGTTTTGTTTGATACAAATTTGAAAACTCTGAGAAAAAAGAATCCGATGCATTTGTGTTCATTTTTGATCTTTTAATTTTTTGTCATTTTTAACATTTTTTATTGCCATATGATTAATAAACGCTGAAGGATTGTATTGACCTCTAATAATAAATTTATTTGAGAATATTGATGTTTTATATTTTTACTGCAGTGTGATTTCAGTAAGTTTTACCTTCACGGAAATAATTTTTCATATTAACAGAAAATTCATTATATTAAAATTTAAATATATATATATATATATATAATAAGTTTGTTATATAATTTTGCAATTCCGATATTAGCCAAAGAATAACATTTTCAATATATAAATTGCGTCCCTACAAGAAGGTATGTAATTTTTTACTGATTTAATAAAATTCACTGATAAAATTCACCATTGAGTACCGAAACGTTTGAAACAATTTAATTGTTTTCAGTTTACCTGACCCTAAAGCCAAAAGTGACCAACAACATTCTCAAAGAAAGTAACTATATTATTACTGCAAAATAAAAAATTCCAAGGCAAAAATTCAAATTCATCCCACTCAATACCAAACTGTGCATATGATTCAAAAGTTCAAAGTACTCTTGAATAGCTCAGTATAAATATTTCTTTGATTTCATTTAACATCAGAAGTTTGAGCCGAAGAACTTTCATTGGCACAGCAGAAAGAATGAGCACGTGGTTTTACTGTCAACCACCAAGAAAGGTATAAATTAAAGAGATCGTTCCCCTTGTATTTATTCGTTCTTAAGGTAAACTTCTTCTGAAACTCGACGTTCCCGGTCAGTGTCTGTCTTCACAGAGGCCACCGAGCTTGCTTGGACGCTTTTACGTGTCGACAGATATCTTCCTTCCGCTTTCCTTCTTTTTTCTTTATATTCTTCAACCCTTACTACACTCCTTCCAAATGATCACGGAGAAGAGCACAGTAAAGCCGAGGGATATTTTTTATCTGACGTTGGATAAAACCGTTGCAAAAAATTGACGACTACAACTATCCGACGTTGGATAATTTTTATCTGCTTCCCGATTAAAATTATCTTTTACCGGATAACTGCAATTGTTCATTGTATGCAAAGTTTTTATCCAACTATAGGGATACAAAATATCTCTGGGATTTACCATGTGTCTACAGTTTTTGTTACAATTTGTTTTTATTAAACTTTAGTCTAAGTCCCTTTTTTTTCTTCAAAGAAGCCTATCTATTTTTCACTTTAAACAAACATCATTTTAAAACAAGGATGATTTTCCTAATTTGAAACTTCTGTTCTGTAATGTTAAGCGCATTCTATTACAAAATTCTAGAACACTGTTTACATATGCTTTTGATAATAATGGCCTCTTATGAGGAAGATTCTACCACTATTTCAATCAAAAACTCTAAATTGAATTAGTCAATTGTAATAGTTACAGAACTTAATTAGAAAGAATATTAAAGAACGTATGTGATATTGTTATTCGGTAAGAGTTGCATAACGCTCTGGAACAACAACATAACCAAGTTATAACAATTTCTTATTGCAGAACAATTCTGCCACCTAAATGTAACAAGCAATTTTTTTGTCCTTTCACGTTTGTAAGAGTTTTCTACATGTAATTATAGCAAACAAATGTTTAAAACATTTAGTTTTGAAGCTAAAAACGGACAAATCTCGCATTTGATTCAACTGAAAGAATTCCACAAAACGCTGACCCTAGTACATTTTGCGGTTACCTGCTTAGATAATTGTTACATAATTTTTTAGTTTTAGAAGCGTTATAAATTTGTAGTGGAGACCACTCGACAGTGTAGATAGCAAAATTTTCCACAGCGTTAACCACGTCAATTTGAAACTAAGAGGAAAATTTTTCATGTTGAATTGATGCCTATATATTCAGTTAACTATTCCTGTAAAAAATTTTTTTGAAAGATTAATTACTGAGTTGTATTATACATTTTGTTTGTACACCGCCAAAGTTAAGATTTGACAAAAAAAATTTATTTTTCTCTAAATTGTTATATTTAATATTTCCACTGAGAGAATTGTTATAACTACCCATATATATATTTTAATTAACCATGAAACGACTTGCCTCAACATCAGTGGAAATTGTTCGAAAATAACGCAAGACTACAAAATATGTTCGGGAGTGGAACCAAGCTGAATATACGTTTTCAGGTGCGCTGATCACAAATCCGTGACCCCTATGACCCCTACACGCAAGGAGCAAGGCCATTTTGACGTCAACTTCGTTAATTTGAGAGATATCATCTTTTTGACCTCAGATTCTAAAAGAGCGGACAATTTTACGTTTGGATATATTTTTACCCACGGGATCGAGTGACCTAGAGAGGTAACATGAAGGTCAGAAGCATTCTTCAGAATTTCTGAACCTAGTAGCTTGTTATGACTTGCTAATATCAAGGTAATGATCATTACAAAATACGTTTTCGGATGCGCTGATCACGAATCCGTGACCCCCGTGACCCCTACACATCAATATCAAGGTCATTTGGAGGTCAACTTCGTTAATTCGAGAGATATCATGTTTTTGACCTCATATTCTGAGAGAGCAGGAAATTTTACTTTCGGAAATATTTTTATCCACGGGTCCCAGTGACCTCTAGAGGTCATATGATGTCAAAACCATTCTGTAGAACTTCTGAACCTAGTCGCTTGTCATGGTTTCCTAATATCGAGATAATGACCCTTACAAAATACGTTTTCGGGTGCACTGGTCACAAATCCGTAGCCCCTATGCCCCTCTCACGTCAGGATCAAGGTCATTTGTAGGTCAGCTTCGTTAATTTGAGAGATATCATGTTTTTGACCTCAAAATCGTTATACAAAGACCGAAGAGTTGAATTTAAATACGTTCAAACCTCAAAGTATTTAGATTTTGTGCCTGCCTTGCTGTGTATATATATTGAATCCCTCATATACAATAGCTTTTGCATAGGTCGTTTCCTCTGTATATGGCTACCATGACGAGATACTTGTTGAGGAATTTAGAATTATTGATTTGATCTTCACATGACCTCTAGAGGTCACTGGGACCCGTAGGGAAAAATATACCCGAACGTAAAATTTCCGGCTCTTTCAGAATCCGAGGTCAAGAAGATGATATCTCTCAAATAAGTGAAGCTGACCTTCAAATGACCTTGATTCTGACGTGTAGGGGTCATAGGGATCACGGATTCGTGACCAGAGCACCCGGAAACGTATTTTGTAAGGATCATTACCTTGATATTAGCAAATTATCACAACCTACTAGGTTCAGAAATTCTAAATAATACGTTTGACCTTCATGTGACCTCTAGAGGTCTCTCGAACCTGTGGGTAAAAATATATGCGAACGTAAAATTTCCCGCTATTTCAGAATCTGAGGCCAAAAATATGATATCTCTCAAATAAGAGAAGTTGACCTTCAAATGACCTTGACCCTGACGTGTAGGGGCCATAAGAGTCACGGATTCATGATCAGCGTACTTGAAAACGTATATTCCACTTGGTTCTACTCTCGAAAATATTTTGCAGTCCTGCGTTATTTTCGAACAATTTCCACTGATGTTGCAGGAAGTCGTTTGATGGTTA
>CAKNXH010061836.1:0-16464 GCA_932178445.1 Andricus quercusramuli | reverse complement strand
TAACTGTTTCAAATCGTGCAACAGGACTAAACGGTCCGGTGTTATGTAACCTTCTGTCTGTGAATATCCTTTAACGACAAGACGCGCTTTGTAACGCTCAGAATTATCTGAATTAATCTTTTTAGAAAAAAACCCACTTACTATTAATTACTTTTTGCTTTTCCGGTTTTCCTATAAGTAACCAAGTTTTATTTTTCTGTAAGGAACTCATCTCATCTAACATAGCCTCTCTCCATAACTCTTTTTGATTAGATTGCATAGCCTGATTAAAATCGTTTGGCAACTTTTCTGCTAAATACAATTCAGTTTGCCTAACCATACGCCTGTCAAGTAATTGTCTCACATTCTCGTCATTTATTTTCGCTTGCTCTACAGTCTCAATCTCACCCTCCCCATTTTCAAGCGCATCGTCGTCAGTTTGTATACTGACATTCTTTTTTACATAATCTGTAATCATATTTTTCGGCAAATTCTCAAATTCCGCTGTCATCTGTTCAGGCATAAATTGTATATCGCGACTTAGCGCTACGTCCCTCGCACTAGGTACATATACGCGATACCCTTAGCCCTCATCTAAATAGCCCACTAAATATCCTTTACTTCCTTTCGCATCTAGCTTTCTTCTTTTTTCCGCAGGTATATGAACGAAACACTCTGTACCGAAGATTTTAAAATTCTCAACGCGTGGCGATTTTCCGTACCACAATTCATGCTGCGTTTTATTGCCTTGCTTAGTCGGATCTGTCTTGTTAATCACATACACAGCAGTGTTCTTGGCTTCGGCCCAGAAAAACAAAGGTAGACTTGTTTTCGAATATAGCATCGAACGGCCCGCTTCTAATATTGTTCTATTTTCCCTCTCTGCGTCGCCGTTTTGTTCAGCAGTGTATGGGACTTTGATAGTATGTTTAATCCCCCTGCTACTTAAAAACTTGTCTCCTTCTCTATTTTTGAATTCTCTCCCCCTATCACTATGAATTTCTTTGATTTTACAATCAAACTGATTCTCAACCTCTAAACAAAAAACTTTCAATTTATTATTATAAATAATTTCGCAATGTTTAGTCGCGCGCTCGACTTTCTCATGAAAGCTAAACCGATGATGCTTTCCGTACGCACAGCCTTCACAGAAAAAGTTACCGTTATCTACAACTTTCATATCTAAATTCTTTAAAAATTCTTTAACATGTCTAACATTTTGATACCTTTCGCAATTACTCTTTGATTTTGTAAGAACATACATTCTTTTCGCTGATCTGATATGCTAAAATCTATTCCTCTCTTGGCGACAAATTTAACAGATAATAAATTTCTTTTCATACTCGGGACATAGAAAACATCCATGAATGTACCATCCCCGATCACCCACATATCGTCGCTCGCTGCCTGCTTCGTTGAACTGCTTCCTATTAGACCAAGTTTATTCGTTGTTTTCTCGTTGCTATTTTAATTTTGGTTTCTGGATTGCCAGTTCCCTCTGCTGTTATCCCTTTGATTGTTTTGGAAGCAATTTTTTCTGCAGTGGCCTTTTCTTTTACATACAAAGCACCTGAAGCAGTCTTTCTTCAAATGGTCAAACCTTCTCCAGTTAAAACAACTCAGACCTTTCTTTTCACTGCTTAACTGCTTCTGTTGATCTCTTTTTTGGTAGTTTCCTTTTGTTACTAGTGCTACTGATGCTTCTTCATGATATTCATCTTCTTTCCACCTAGATCCTTCTGTTATCAGCCTAACAGTGAAGCTGTCTAAAGTTTTCTCCTTCTCGTCGACAGAATCCCACGCACTGTGAAAGTGATTCAATTTTTTCGACAACGTCGTCAAAATTCGTGTAATTAGCATTTTTTCTACAATAGCACTATCGAGGGCTTTCGTCTTTTCTGCCAGTTATTCCAGTTTTGATGAATTGTGTGCTACGCTTTCGGTTGCTTTTCACTTAAAATCGAAGAACTGCTTCTGGATCATACTCTAATTTTCATCGAATTTCATATCATGTACTGTATTTGATTTTCTCCACATTCCACGTGCTGTTGTGCAACTCAGAAGTAAATCAAGCGGTTTCTTTCCCACTGCAGTGACGATACAAAACGCCACTGGAGCCAATTTTCTTTGACACGAAGCTTCTCGATCTTCACATCCGTTGATTCCATTTTGTGTTTTATTTTTCACACTCACTTCACTTTGTACAACACTTATCTTTTTACTCACTTCGCGTTTCCACTATACACTTTGCAGTGCTGGGCCCATAACCTGATAAGGTTATACGAATCAAGAAACAGTGGATAAATGTATAAGAGAAATATATTTGAACATAAGTATAAAACAGTAATTGGTCGCTGGTCCAGATCCGCACGCTGGCAGCGTTACATTGCTACTGAACTACGAAGCCATGGGACTATGAGCATTTTCAAAAACTGTGACTCATACAACTCTAGACTCTTCGAGAGAGAGACCTTTTGAATGACTTCACCTCTACGCTCTTTACCTGCATACTTTTATTTCTGGAAAGTTCCAGGCCATCCTAAATCCCTACTTACTTCGGCACTCAAGAAACTAGGTACAATAGACGCGTAGATGTAAAGTTTTCTAGAAGTATGAATTACTTCAGCATATGTCAATCCGAGTTCAGATTCATTCAGATTGAAAATTTGGTTAGGATTCATTCGGATTGGAAGTTCGGATTGAACCAAAATTGAGTCGGATTAATTTTTGACGGATTTGGATCGAACGAACTGTAGAAATTTTTCCCGATTTGTTTCGAATCAACTCGGATTGGTACGGATACAGATTCCGGAATGATACGGATAACTTCGGATTGGTTCGGAAGAAATTCCTATCCGATACTTTCGCCAGGGTACCCTTTTTACATGAGAATTTGTACATGAACAATCTATCTTTCTTTTTGAATCACATCTTTTTACATAAGTTTTATAAAAATTGACTTGGTTGTTAGGACAAGTTATTAATCACTGTGAAAACTAGAGATTTTTTTTTACGTTATCATTTTCTGCGTGTTCTGTTTTTGAGTACACTATTAAAAATGTTTGGCATTCTCAAACACTTCTACAATAAAAGCGTAAGGTAAAATTGTAAACACGGTATTGGCATGACGAACCTGCAATACGTTTATTATAAGTGTTGTAATTCGTCGAGTCACCGTCGAGTATTTCATTAGCGCGAACTCTATGAGATATTGTGAAGTTTCAATAAATCATGTATTGTACCGTGACCTTACGTTTCGGAAATAAACTTCCAATATACGTATTGGAAGTTTCCAACAGAAATTTTTCACAGTGTAGGATCATTTCATGCTGTTATTTTCAATGTCAGATAAATGAGTCTGGGCTCCCACCAGTGGTCTCATTTCAGTACCACTCGTGCCTATTTTTTTCTCAGTCTTGTTTCAATACCTGAAATTAGCCCTGAAATAATACTTTCTTATCACAATGATTTTTAACAATTAGGATTAAATCTGATGAGGAAACCGGGCAGGTTTCAAAATGGTTCACATTGTATCAGGATGAGGGTAATGAGTTCCCTTTGTTACCTTTTTAACCGTGAAGGTATTCTTTATTTTGTCTGATAGTTTTCAATGCGGTACAACTTTGGTTAAGGGGACGCCGAAAGACTGACGAACGTCCCTTATGCTACATGGCGTCTAGACCGGTCATACAATATATTGTGGAGGGAGTTCAGGGAACAGCAGCAGACTACACCTGACTTTCCACATTTTCTACACTAGATTTCCCAAATTCTTATAAGTTCCTTACACCACCCCGTTTAGACAGATTTCAGTCCCTAAAATTTAACTCTTCTATTTTTAGTTCGTAGTTATACATTTTCAGGTATAGGTATTTCTGTTATAACCTCATGGGTTGCAGCGCTTGTATAATGCACAGTGGGGCTGGCCTGAACGTGAGTTTTGACGCGAATAAAACATAGCCTCTTAGGGAGGCAGTTTTTGAATTTTTCGAAAACTCCGCATTTGAGCAGGGTAGATGAAATTATTAATTCTATGCTAGTGTATCCTACATGTATACTGTAACCATTCGTAGGCCTTTTCTTCCCAAGTCTGTATTCTATGATGAGAAGCGATCTTGCTTAACAAGTTTTGCGTATCATCTAGGCTAAGTCTAATCCGCTTTAGCGCTTCGACATCCAGTTGTCGAGGTAGAGTTATCAGGTGGCTTTCTAGCGTTTCTAGCGAATTCTTATCGTAAGGTGTTTCGTACGTCTTGTTTAATACAATGGTTTTTCGTAGGTAGACGTTTTCTCTAAATAAAGTTGTACATTATCTGATATAACTTTACATCCAGAACCCTGATTATGAATGTTAGTATCTACTTCTATCGAGGTTATAGAGTATTGGTAAAGAAAATCCAAAGTTAGTTTCTACTCGGCGAGAGTATATAACCTTTCGTAGTTGGCATATAACTTCCACTAAGTAGTTTGAAAGGTGAAAAGCTACATTCTACAGAGTCTTTATATTTCTTAAGAATACTGAGTGTTTCGCGATTGGTGGGAACGTAGGAAGTTTTGCTGTTGAATAGATATTCGTGTTTGGGTATAAGGGATATGTGAGTGTTTCGTATTACTGAGGTATAGAAAATCCAGTCGGGGAACAGCTCAACTGAAAACTTTGGACAACGCGGGAGCATTTCCTTGCTTTTCCTTTCCCACTTTTCGGCTCCGGTCTACCGGACCCTGAGCGAGCCCGGGTCTGGTCGTCACCCTACCCACCGGACACCTTCTGCCGTCACTTTTGAACAAGGTCCGAGTACTTTATTGAAAGTGTTGTGCTTAGCAAAGAAGGGATGTTTGGTTCTTTTCCAAAAGTGAGTTGGAAAAGAGAATACCCAGTACCTTCATGTTTCATAGTATTAGGAGCCATAGTCACGATTTTCAGTGTGTTATCCCATTCAACTGTATTGTCCTCCATGTATGTTCTTATTAAGTCTTTCAGGGTTGAGTGGGACCTTTCTAGACTTCCGTTGGATTGTGGACGGTAGATGGAAGTCTTGGTATGTCGGATTCTAAACAGATTCTCGAAATTTTGGACCAGTTCTAAAAGAAAGTTGGCTCCTTCGTCGGTGAGTATGTGTGTAGGGGACCCAAACATGTATATAAAATGATCGGAAAGTCCTTCAATTATTCTCTCGGATTCGGCGTCTTTAAGTTAGACCAAAATGAGATATTTGGTGAGTTGGTCTTGGATAGACAGCATATAGTTATTTCCCGAACGAGTGGTTGGCAATGGCCCGAAAATGTCCATAGCTATTTTATCGCTGGGGTCAACTAGCTTATCGGAGATAATAGCTTCACTCTGGTTTTTGATCCTAGTTGTTTTTTGCAACTGGCAGACTGGGCATCTTTCAACTTAGTGAATGACCTCGTCTTCCATGTTTTTCCATTCACCGATTGTTCTTGCTCGTTCGATAATTTTGTTTTCACCATAGTGCTGAACCATAATGGATCCGTGCGCTTCCGTAATTACCTGTTTCTTTACTCCATTTGTCGAGTCTCTGATGGCATTATAGCATATGTGGAATCTTAGTGTGGGATATCGGTGGCATAGCAAGCTGATTACTTCTTGAATTTTGAGTTTTTCTAATGGTTTAATCATTGGGTCTGCGAACTGGAGACGTACTGTTGTCAATTTCTTATCTGTGAAGTCACAGGCATTTGGTTTCTTTACTTCCCAGATGGGAGTTTTCTCTTTTTTCCACGTGAGATAGTCCTGATAGAATCCTTCTCTTTGATCCAATAAATTTTCTTCATCAGATATGAGATCGTCTGCGGCCATTTTCTTGGCCAGGGCTGGTTTCGTTGCTCGTGAAGCGCTTGTGGTTTTTTCATCGGAAAGCTCACTTCCTGAACCACTTTCCTCAACATCTTCATCTGAAGGGCTCGTGATTGGAAACAATCGTGATAGGCTTTGTTCTCAGCTTTGTTCTCCTTCCCTTTTACGTACTGGATTTCATATTCGTATTCTTTTAGTCTGAATCTCTATCTTAGTATTCTGGACGAAGGATCTTTGACGTTATCTAACCATATCAGACCTTGTTGGTCAGTTTGAATTTTAAATTTTTGTCCTGGCAGATACTACCTACGTCGTTTAACTGCTCAAACGATGGCTAGAAGTTCCTTCTCGGATGGGCTGTAATTCTGCTCTGCTCCATTCAATGTTCTTGAAATAAATAGCATGCGTGTCCTTCTTGAGACAGAATTGCCCCTATACCTTTGTTTCTGGCGTCGGTTGTTAATAGAAACTCTTTCGGGTAGTCAGGGTATCTCAGCACTGGAGCCTCACAAAGTTTATTTTTTAAAAGCGCAAAGCTCTCTTGACATTCGTGTGACCAGTTGAATACTGTTCCTTTTTCGTTAGATCTGTCAACCGTTTCGCTATGCATGAGAAATTCCATATAAATTTCCGGTAATAGCAAGCTAGTCCTAAGAATGATTGGATTTCTTTTACATTTCTAGCCTGTATGAAATTTTTTACTGCTTCTAACATTGCTCGATTGGGTTTTTCTCCATCTTTGGTGATAAAGTATCCGAGTTATTCAAGTTTAGGGCGTAGATATTCACACTTATCGGGCTGAAGTTTTAGACCTGTAGATCCAAATATAACTATGTCGTGCAAATAGGCAAAACATATTTTTCCTGCTAGTCCTCGCAATGCTCCGTCCATCATTCGTTGAAAGGTGGCTTCAATCCGCTTCAATCCAAACGGCATCCTTTTGAACTCGAAGTGTCCTTCGGGTGTTGATGAAGCTGTATATTTTTTTAATTCTTCTGCCTCACTGATCTAGGATATCATCTATCACTGGTAGGGAATATGTATCTTGATCTGTGTCCCCGTTGATCTTTGTAAAGTCTATGACAGTTCGCCATTTTTTCATTCCCCAAGCGTCTGTCTTTTTTGTTAAAACCCAAATGAGGGAGTTATAAGGTGACTTGAAATGTCTTATCACTTCCTTTTCCATCAAATCTCCTATTTGTGTTGATATTTCTTCTTTATGACACTCTGGCGGCTTATACGATTTGATGTTCATTATTTGTCCTGATTTGAGGACAATATTGCGTTTCACTAGATCGCTGCATGGCAGTGGATCTCCTTCCAGATAGAAAATGTCATTGTAAGATGCTATGCCTTTTCATACATTTTCGCAGATCTCCTTCTCTATGTGTTGCAGCCAAGTTTTATCTCGTAAATCTGTCAGTCGGCGTCCAATAGTTGCTTCCTTCTGAGTAACAGTTGCCCTATGTACTTCCCTTATATTCTGGATAGATTCGTATTTCGGTACTTTGATCATTGTGGGGTTTCTGTCATAGTTGTAATATGGGACTATTAGTTGACTATCTCTGATTGAGTAAATCCCTGGGATTATGCTCAATGAATACTTCTTGGTCAGGTTCATCAATGCTCATTCTGTTGATTTGAGCTGTGTTGCCATTCATGAAACGTTCATCATTATGTTGAGGTAATTTTTTGTTTCCTAGGATTAGATATTGCAGCGTAATAGAATATCTTGAATATTGGTTAAAAAAGGACAACCCTATGATTCCAGCTTCTGGCAAAGGAAAATCATCATCGACTATGTGAAAAAGACGTTTTTTTTCAAAGTAATTGACTTAAGTGGCATAATGTGAGCCGTGTCGATCCTTTCCCATGACGAAATATTTTTTCATGGGCAATACCTTGATTTCCTTTGGCTCATTGTTTTCTTTAATAAGGTTAATCGCTACACTAGAGTCAACCAGTAAGCTGCAAATCAATCCATTTGAGTGTTTACCCCTAACGGATAATAATCTGCCGCTGATATTTGAAATTCTGCATTCTCCTCGTAGTCTAGTTGTTCGTTTATTTTCCGGGACTCATTTCTTGAAATTTTAAATAATTCTGGCCATCCTCTTGGTTCTCGATTTCCTGGATATTCCTCACGGGATTTCGTGGGGGTCGATTTTAGAACTGTCTGGCTGAAAATTCTGTGTTTTATCATAGCACTGTGCTGCTGCATGTCGCTTGGTTTCCGATAGCCTGTGCTTGGTAAGGTTTTACTGAAGGTACGCCACTGCGCATCGGGGCTCGAGGTTGCGTCCGCATAGGCGGCTGTAATAGTAGGCATACTGGTTGAAATTCTTTTTACGAGATCTCCATCTCTGCAGCCTGATTCTGACCCTCGCATAGGCTCTTTGGATTTTGGGCTTTTACTTGCAGTCCTATTTCTCTTCTCAAGTTGAGCATATATCTTCTGAGGGATTCTTTTTCCTCTATCTGGATAGCAATCTTTCTCTCCATGCTATTTGTGTGTTCTGATTGCACTGCATATTTTACTTCGTTTACGGCCTGTCTAAAACACCCGTTAAAACTTTGTATTGTTTCTGTAGGACCTTCTCTGCATGTTTCTAATTGAGATCTAAGAGCAGAAACTGAGCCTGTCAGATTTAAATTTTTTCTCAGGGCATCAGAGAAGTGTAAAAATTGGTAATTTCTGAGTACCTCATTGCCCTTTCTGCATTTTGTGTGATCCTTTCTGCTAAAACGAAGTCTAACAGCAAGTCGGGTTGAGAGCACTTGTATCGTGCCCTTTTTACTGATCATATAATGTCTTCTGCCCCTATGTCATCCTGCTCGGTTAGAGTCTTTGTGGTTCTTATTATTTCCTTAGTGGAAATAGTACCACAAGAGGGCTGTCTCAGAGCCACGGGGGGTTGAGCTCTCGGCAGTCTCACAATTTCACGTGCTGCGTCCACGTTACTTCTAATAGCACTGGTAGGGATGGCACTGGGCGGTCTCATTAGCGCGAGGGGTCGATTTTCTTGTCGTTCGCGTGATTCCTCCGCGCTATTCTCCTTCTCGTTTCCTTTCGTTTTGTTACTACATTTTCCAAAACTGTTATCCTAGATAGGATTTGGTTGAGTTTATTGTCTGCAGTGAGCAAGCTCATGTTGTCCGATCTGTGAGTATGGGTATTCGGAAATGTGTTGTCTAAACTATCGGTCTCGGATTGCGTTGTTAAATTTTTTATAATCCTCGCTTGTACAATCCGTCTACATAGAGTACATACAAGGTTAATTCAGATTAAAGTTTCTTTTTATTAACGGTGGCAGAGCTAGCAAGCGCGCGTAGTATACCAACGGTTCCCTGTATAAAAATTGTTATTTATTTTTTCTTATCTTTGCTTCACCTTAACTTCACTTTCACTGCACCCCGTGTGGAAAAATTGTCATGGAGCTAGCTGGGCCCAAAATAGGATGAACTTGGCCCCAAATAGGGGATTTAGACAGGACCAAACCACAAATGAAATGTCTAATCCGGCCTCGATGTCTCCGAACGCGACGAGTTCTTTTCACTTTCGGCATTTTTGATTATTTGAATTACACTTTAATAATTGATAAAGACGAAATCACAGAAACAATACCCAATATAACCTTAAACCAACCTACTTGTCATCTACTTGTGTTCAAGAGGTTAAATATGGAGCCCGACTGAAAACAAATGCACAGCCAAGTTCATGTCGCTGCAATGAGGAGCAGTGAAACAGAGTTGGTTTAAACTAGATTCAAGATAATAATCCTGTTGTAGCCATGAAATCATTTTCCAAGTTGAGACCAAACTTGTAATTGGGCAAACTTTTGACAATTTCCACACGGGACCTTAAGTTTGCGTACTTAAAATTATTTGTTTGACGACTGGAAAGAAGGCTGAAACTCTATCTTAATTTATACACGGAGAGAAATCTGTTGCGAGTATTGCATGGGAACGTACTTCGCGAAAAGTGTAGCATGTGTGCCGTACTAAAATCGCCTCGATTCGTGCGATTCCGGTATGAGAATCTCTAGTTGGAATAACGCTGAAAAGCGATGCGAAGAAGGCATGCACACCGATGCGCTGAACGCGCCAATACTACCATACTGAAAACGCACGGAGTAGTCCGTGCGGAAGTAGTACCGGTCCCGAGCGTTTTTAAGATCTTCGAACTGCGCATGCTTGCGGTTACCATAGGCGACAAGCGTACATATATATTTATACAGTCTCCTGCACAGCAGTGCTGTCAGATCGCAGACCGGCATAGTCGGCGCAGTAATTTTCGTGTTGTATTTTTATGTTAGTTAACCAAATACGCTTTTGTTATTTAATCAAGAAATATAGAGAGAAATATAAATAATATATAAAAATATAAATATAAATAAGAGAAAAATATATATTCCATCGGCGAAAAAATCCAAGAAAATTTTCAATATGAATAATTTATAATAATAATAATAATAAATAATAGTATTTTGATGTATGATGGCAATTATTTATTTTCATGAGGACTGGGAAAAAGATGAAATGAGGAAAAACTTGTTTTATTAGAATTGTGTGCGTATACAGTACTTTTTATATAACAACAATTGAACAACATATTACATTATTATATTTAGATACATGATTTTTTTACATACATACATGATTTTTTATTATTCTAGATGTCGTACCTTGTTGCAACATACTCTTTCTCATTTTTTTTTCAAATACAAACAAGGCGGTAGCTTAGATATCAATTCGATATTAATTAATAAGTTTGGCTTATCAGCATTAGAGTTAACAACATATGAATGGTAATAGTGATCAAAATTATTATTGAGATGTCACACAAGCAACAGTTGATAATTTTCACTTGCTTTCATAATAACACAAATTTTTTCACATAAAAACACCGTACTGATATCACGAAAAATCGCTGATCATAATCGTCCGTCCACGAGAATCAACCACAAACAACAACACTGAACGCGTCAACTTGTTGCCTATGGTAACCGCAAGCATGCGCAGTCCGAAAATCTTAAAATCGCTCGGGACCGGTACTATTTTCGCACCGACTACTCCGTGCGTTTCCAGCTGGGAAGTATTAGTGCGTTCAGCGCGTCAGTGCGCATGCCCCTTTCGCATTGGACACTTTGGTACTAAGGCAGCACGGTTACCGACCGATGATTACAATCATCTTTTACATTATCTGCATCGAATACTCGCTTGCGACAAGAGCAATAGCGTCCGATGCGATACTCGCAACAGATTTCTCTCCGTGTAACTACTAGCTTTTTTGTTTTCTTCCGGTGACGGCTGCAAACAGGAAGTGGTAGTGGTCTGCGTTGTCCTAGTCTGCTCGGATGTGTTCGGTGACATATCTCCGACTTGGCTGCGTGATTGCTGCTATGCTGCTTTTATTTCCTTGTTTTCTTCTGAGTCTTACTGTGCTGTTTCACAGGCTCTAGGATTCTAGCGCGGATTGTTGCGTACCCAAAATTCTCATTGCGGAACTTTCTGGTAATCGGGTTTACGTGGAATAAGGCAAGTGTATAGCAAGTGTATAGCGCAGAAAATTGATTTTAAACACCCCTCCCTACCTACCCCACCTACCCCCTAACCCAGCTCATCGCTAAAAACCACCTCTACCAAACGACAAGCTGGCGAACCCACCTACCCCTGGAAACAGCGAGTTTATTCGCCTATTTTTTTGAAATAATTATATTCGACACCACAAGCGTGCTAACCCACGTGCCCCCGTAACTCACCTAAACCCTAAAAACGAATCCTACCGAACCGCAGGCAGGCTAACCTACATACCCCTGGGAACAGCGAGTTTAGTCGCCTATTTTTTTGAAATAATTACATTCGACACCACAAACGTGCTAACCCACCTACCCCCTAACTCACCTAACCCCTAGAAACCAATCCTACCAAACCACAGGCAGGCTAACCCACCTACCATGGGAACAGCGGGTTTAGTCGAAACTCCACCCCTGTTTTTTTAAACTCTACCCCTGTACCAAGTTTCATGAAAATCGGCGCTGGTCGGTAAGTATCCCGGGTAAAACGTAATACTAATAAGCTACCCCTAAAGAGTTGAAAGAAACTATCCCTAAGTTCAAAGGACGTGGGTTATCACGCTTGTGGTATCGAATGTAATTATTTAAAAAAAAATAGGCGACTAAACTCGCTATTCCCAGGCGTAGGTGGGTTAGCCTGCTTGTGGTTTGGTAGGATTCGTTTCTAGGGGTTGGGTGAGGTAAGGGGTACGTGGGTTAGTACGCTTGTGGTGTCGAATGTTATTATTTAGAAAAAATAGGCTACTTAGCTCGCTGTTCCCAGGCGTAGGTGGGTTAGCCTGCTTGTGGTTTGGTAGGATTCGTTTCTAGGGGTTGGGTAAGTTAGGGGGTACATGGGTTAGCACGCTTGTGGTGTCGAATGTAATTATTTCAGAAAAATAGGCCACTAAACTCGCTGTTCGCAGGGGGAGGTGGGTTAGCCTGCTTGTCGTTTGGTAGAGGTGGTTTTAGGGGTTAGCTGGGTTAGGGGGTAGGTGGAGTAGGTGAGGAGGGGTGTTTCAAATCAATTTTATGCGCTACACATTCGAAAATTTGTATAATTCGATTGATTAAGATGCAACAATTATGCTCATTGCTTAATCTCATTTTCACCCCATTCTAGGGGGGTTTTTTGGCTCTCGCTAAAAATTTTGGGGATATATGAATTTTTTTGCCAGCGGATTCGGCTCATGTTTAAAAAGCATAACCCATAAACAGAAGCATCTCCATATCTACCGAGTAATACTATTCTACTAACCCTACTTCACTACTACATGCAACATTTATTGAAAAAACTGCATTCCCGAAATAATGAATAGACATTTTAGACTTCCCTGGAATGAACTCAGGGTATCCGATTTTTTATTTTTCTGGCTCACACTTTTTGTGAAGCGAATGAAACAGTGAAACTGTCACTATTTTCCACTACACTTAAGTGCGTTCAGTTCCCACTGTCACCAACACAGTACATGTTTTAGTTTTCCAGAAATCCAGGTAGCTCAAATTCAAACCCTATATCAAATTCGAGCCATTTCCTCTACAAATTAATTTATTTTTTTCACAATATATATATATATATATATATATATTCTATATTTATTATATTCATATTTAGTTTCGGTTTCGATTCCTTTGGAATAGAACCGAAGGGCTTATGACGAAGCCACCGAACGCGTCCTCGGGTTGCGGATAGAGGGTCCCCGTACCAAGGGTTTCTGCTGAATACGGTTACAATAATTAATAAGCAGTCGCGGACAATTGTCCAGGGATGGTCCCGAAGGAATAACCCCTAACCGAAGGTGTGAGAACCGTGCCGAAAGCTGCATGGCACCTGGGTGAGGTGTCTTTAAAGGTGACTCTGGGATACCGGCGACCTCTTAGAGTATCAGCCTTATCCTTGCACGCGGGGCTCTACAAGGATGGACGAACCCTTTCCCTAGCTGCTCGTGGGAACAACAATGAAACCAACAAACCACCAAAATGTTGTACATGCGGTTCAAAACGATCGAACGCGCAGAGCACCCGACAATGGAACGGCAAACAATGCCGATCACCCTAGAGTTCGGGGTGCTGAAAATAATTTAGATGGAAACACGACGACGAACCGGCGAAACGCCCACATTCAGTGGACGGATCAACTTAAGAATGACGTGCTAGACTGCTACGATGCCAGTATTATCCCTGTTCGCGGAGGCTTTATGGCGCGTATGCATACTCTGTGGTGCCAGAAACACCGAGAGCTTCAATACGTTTCGCAACAATCTTTGCGAAATCAAGCCGACTACCTCCGGAAAAATGGATATGTACGCGAAGCGCTTCCTCAACCGCTGTTTGAACGAGCTGCAGATGAAGATGAAACGACATTAAGACCAACCGCAGAAAGCAGGCACCTTCTGGAAGATGATCGCAATTTCAGTACAAGGAGAAACATCAACATGCAAGTTCCTCTTAAGCCCCAAGACCTGGCTGAAATGGATGCCTCCCTTCATGGAGATATCTCGCAAGAGTCCGACCTCTGGACTATCAATTTCTCAGTTTATGGTGCTGCGAGAGCTTTGGCTGATTCAAATCGAAGGCTGCAACCGACGATGGATCAAAAGACAAGAAGACGCTTGCATCAACTGAACAAGAAAATTGGATGGGCAAGACAGAATGCGTCCCGTGTTCAATGTGTGATTGACTACACAACATCTGGTAGACCGTTCACGGAAAGGGTTCGAAAGTTCGCCCAAGAACTAAGGACCTTGAATCACACACTAAACAAGTCAAAGCTGCTAACAATCAAGCAGCATATTGTTGACAAAATAAGGATGTTATCTGACGCAAGGAGGAGGATACAAGAGAGAGAGGTGTACAAGATCGCGAAAACACTAGACTTGAAAAAAGATACTGAAAATATCATCCGCTTCAAGGAGTTTTGCGACAGCCTCATAAAATCTGAGGAGGAGTGCCCATCAGTCACTGCCGAAGAGGTGGGAAAGCACTTAGAGGCACGAAGAACTTTTCCGGTGCTGGACGAGATTGTATCAAGAACTTTTGGTGGAAGAAGTTTACTTCTATATATCAACATTTGGCCCGCATATTCACCTCATATTCAAAGTCGGAGACGCCCATTCCGCAGTGGCTGGTGTTAAGACGCACTATACTCCTACCGAAAAAAGGCAACTTGTCCAAACCAGAGAATTACAGGCCAATAACTTGTTTGAACACACTGTATAAGATCTTTACAGCTGTCCTTAACAACAGGATTGTTTGACGAATTGAGCCTATATGGCGAGAGATATACGATCAACATGGCTCGAAAAAAGGTGTAGCAGGCTGTCGAGAGAACCTGCTGATTGACAGGTGTGTCTGTAAAGACGCTGCAGTCCATCAACGTGTCCTGTCAATGGCCTGGATTGACTACCGGAAAGCTTTCGATTCAACCTCTCATAGACTTATCATCTGTCTGTTGGAAAGCTTGAAGGTACATCCACACATAGTGAGATGCATAGAGAGATTGATGCCTCTTTGGAAATCTAGATTTACCATCTCATCTAGGAATTATCGTCTGACGATGAACAACGTCACCGTCCAGAGGGGCGTCTTCCAAGGGGATAGTATGGGCCCTTTGCTTTTTCGCATCACACTTCTGCCTCTATCTCTCGCACTACGAAATTCTCCTAGATACCTCTGTGGCGACACTAATCAGCGTGAGCATAAGGTCACTCATGTATTTGATATGGATGACCTGAAGATCTATGCCTCTGGTAAAAGCAAACTTCAAATTGCTACAAATATCGTCAACAACTACACAGGAGAGATTGGGATGGACTTTGGTTTGGACAAGTGTGCCAAAATTCATTTGAAGAAAGGAAAGATAACTGGCGTTCCCAAGGACCCTGAGCTTGTGGATATAAGTGTTATTAGACATCTTAACACTGGAGAGACCTATACATACCTGGGCGTGCCTCAAAGCCGCATTCAGGACGTAACATCAGTGAAGGATTCTCTCCGAAGCAGATACAAGCATCTTCTTCGACAGATTTGGTCTTCCATCTGTCGTCGTTGAACAAGGTATCTGCGACTAACATGCTTGCCGTCCCGGTTCTACTCAACTCGTTTGGGGTGGTTCAATGGACGAAGAACGAACTTAAGGCCCTTGATGTCACCACGCGTAAGATCATGCTTATGCATAAAAGCTTGCATATCAATTCGTCAGTTCCGCGATTATACATTTCACGCCGTCAAGGCGGACGCGGACTTCTGAATCTCCATTGTCTTCATAACCGAATTGTTTTAAGTACAGCTTACATCGTTGCGAATGGCAGAGATCGTCTCCTAAAGATGGTCAGAAACCATGAGATGATTGGCGAAGGAGCGTTCCTTTACATAGCCGCGGAGCAAGCTGCCGAGACCCTTGGCCTGAATTTTAACATCAGAAGTGAAGAAAGTGCATTACTCCAGCTAGATGCTTCACATCTAAAAGCCGAAGTAAAGGAAGCAGAGGTTGGAAAATTTCACCAAGAGCTACTCGACAAGCATATGCACGGAAACTTTCACAGAAATGTAGAAAAACAGTCCTTGTCGAAGGAGCAAACTTTTGCTTTCCTCAAATCATCAGGGCTCAATTCAGGTACAGAGGGCTTTTTTTTAGCATGCCAGGACGGTGTAATCTCCACCTTAGCATATCGCGCCCGCATTTTATGTCAAGAAGTTCCCAGTTATAGGTGCAGAGCGTGTCATGCACACGCTGAGTACCTAGAACACATACTATAGGGGTGTCAGACCCACGCAGGAGCAACGTATATCTATAGACATAATGCGGCCCTAAGAGTACTTCATTACCACCTTTGTCGCTCTTACGGTGTTGGTCGGGACCCTGCCCTGCCGAGCGCTCCAAGTGATATAGAGTCAATTGTCCGGAACGAGAAGTGCCAGATTTTCTGGAACTACGATTCTCGGGCAGCAGTCTCCGTTGCGCACTCGAGGCCTGACATTGTTGTCCAAGAATTCGAGAAACGAACTATATTCGTGATCGAATTCTCGGCTCCGTCCGAATACAACATCACTGCAAAGGAGAAAGAAAAAGAGGAGAGGTATCAAGACCTTAAAAGAGAGCTGCAACGACTG
>CAKNXH010061834.1:9834-59523 GCA_932178445.1 Andricus quercusramuli | reverse complement strand
AATCTCTTGAAACAGAAAATACGAGTATTCTATACTCAAAGAATTTTCGAAAATGATTATAATTCTGAATTGGGGCAGGAAGTTTGAGTAAAGAAGTTTAATTTTGATTTTGAAACAGGGAATTTTCAAAAAGATTGAGTGACAGAGAATTTTCGAAAAGTTTCCTCGTTCTGAATTTGGGAAGTCGATTTTTCATGCGGATTTGTCCCGTGTGTATAATATCATGAAATGTGTAAACATTCGTAGTGGTCCTGGGTCAGCACGAAACAGGTAGTCTTAAGTCGGGCCCATTTTTTTTTGCTTCCGTTGTTGTCTCTGGTAATGCATCGTGTTCTATATCGCGGTTGTGGTGCCCTATATCTTCATCTCCCAAAAATTCCCGAAAGAGCTTCTCAAAGCGTCTGGTATCCCGTCTGTATCATATAGCATTTCAGCTTTTCTATTTCTCATGCTGACAATCTCTGTAATTCTACTTCCCTTCATAGATTGAAAGAACAGTTTCTTATTTCTTTCAAAATCGTTTTGTATTTTCTTCCCTTCTTCTGTTGTGATTTTATCTTTAGTTACCTTTACTGGTCCTTTAACATTCCTCTGGTTGTGCATGCAATCATTTCCAAGTCTATTTCTTTCCTCGTCGCTAAGACCAGTGATGTTCAGCGTTTTTTGTGCGCTTCTTTCTTTTCTTTTTGGGCTGCCTCAATTTCATCATTCCACCATGCATCACCAGACTTTCTCCGTGCGACCGCAGTACCACACACTTCGGCCGCAGTTTCAACAGTGACATCCGTAACATAGTCCATGCGTCCTCTATAATCTTTATTGCTCATAAGCGCCTCCCAAGTTCCCCCATCTATGCGTTCGTTTATCTTATTCTAAAAAGCAATTTTCACTTCTGGTTTCTGTAAATTTTCCATTTCAATTCGTGTTTGTTTGGTTTTTTTGGTTCTCTTTCTTCACCATTCCTGACCCAAGTTTATTCTTCAGACTAGGAGAAAATGATCAGTATTGCATTCAGAACCCCTCATGACTCTTGTGCCTGTGACTAGCTCTCTTAGTCTTTCATCCGCAATAACGAAGTCAATTATACTGTAGCTATTTCCTGCACCCTAGGTGTATTTGTGGATCATTTTATGCCTAAAGCAAGTATTTGTAATAAAGAAGCCCTTTTCCAAGCATACGCTAACTAATCTTTTCCCGTTATCATTTTTCTGGTCGGCTCATCGTTTCATGTCTCCTAGTATGATGATTCTTTTGCCATGAGCGCAAGTACTTATAGTATCATTCAAACTATTCCAGAAGACGTCTTTCACTTCGTTCGGATCACCATCAACTGGGGCGTAGCACGCTATGATGAATAATCTTCTGATTCCCATTTTCATTCTAACCCACAACAATCTTTGAGATACAGAATCATGATCTCCGAGATTCTGTCTTGCTCTTTCATTCATAATCAAACCAACCCCTTGACTACCATGTGATGCACTATCTGCTCCTGACCATATTTCACGTCCACCTGTTCCCACTTTCTATGTTTCTAGTATCGCACCCCTTTTTCGTTGTTTCAGATATACATAGAATGTCTTGCTTCCTTACGTGCATGGTTTCTCGTAATTCCCTTATCTTGTGATCATTCATCCCTCTAGCATTCCAGACACCCAGTCTCCATTCATCGCCTGAAACTTGACCTTAAATTTTATTGTGTGCATGCCTTTCGTCAATCAAAGTTTCAGTCAATTTCAAAGTTATCTTATTATGCGAATTATTCATTGTGTAAAGTATACGCCCAACTACTAGAACAAGATACCAGAAGAGAATAAACAAGGAAAGTTTAATCCCTTATTACTTGTTGCAGATTCGAGTTCACAGTTTGAGTTCTTACATAATGGCGAACCTATTCCTGGCACCCCTCGTTCCGGACCTTCTGATTCTCCTCACATATTTCAATCTCCTGGAATGTCTCTTCCGCCTGTTAAAAGTCTTCCTCCGGGTTCTCCAGTCAGGCCTTCTCTTCCTGCCGAGCCTCAAAGACCTCTTCGTGCCAGGTCCGGGTCTCCTCCTGCCAGACATTCTTCTCTACACATACTGGGATTTAATCTTGAACAACTTAGGTTTGTTCGGCTCAGTCCCAACATAAACCCGTACAGGATTTTTGAAATTCTAAGATATACCTTTCCAAGCGATAAACCAATTCACTTGAGAGGAGCACATCAGGTACCTATGCCCATCCCAACCGGAGAACAAAATGTATTATCAGCGTCCAATGGTGACGTCTTTGCAATATTCCAGGGTAATAGAGAACTTCGTGGGATATACACAATAAGAGATTACTTTGGACGTCCGACTGAAAGGAGGGTGAAAGTTAACATGAGAAGTGGTGCGATTCGAGATATGACCCATGATGAAATCAGGGAATCTCCCACAAGCAAGAATCAGGCAATCTCAAAGAATTTTAAAACAATAATTTTATATGAAGAAACCAGAAATTTGCCTTCCAGAGTTTAATTGAAGAAGAAATTCCGCTGGATGGAGGCAAATGAGTTGAAATGACAGTCTAAAGTCAACAGAAGAAACAAACCTTGTGTCGTTATCATATACACGTACTCATACACATATTCATGGATAATACAAATTGAATTCTATTTTATGGAACACCCAAATTTAATTTTTGTAATATTGGAAAATATATTTTACTAGGAGCATAAACATCCTCTTTTTTATTAATATTATTTGAATTGCTGTTTATATGGATCATCTCTGAAATCATTCTTTTTTATAGTCGGGTTCTCGATCTATAATTTTTACATTCTCCCAATGAGTTTTTGACCCATTTGCTTTCATCCATCGAAATTTGTTTTCAATAATTTTGATATGGCTTTCATGCATATCATTGATTTAATTTAAGAAAAAATGTAAAACTGAACTATGATATTGTTCGCAATCCGAAATAGGATCAAAGTGTTACAAGTAACTCATTATTGAGAAGCCGCTTTCTGTGCTCGTCTAGAAATTTTTCTCGCCTAATTGCATTGCTCTTCGGATAGTCTGTTCAGCAAGAAACATTTATTGACGGCAATATGAAATAAGCAAAATATCTGTAAAGAAACATGCAGGTTCAATATTTCATGTCAATTGATTTTCCAATAAAGTGAACATTTCATTTGATTTCTTTCCTTTCTAATAGTGATTCTAGAGATTCACTTAGTTCGGATTCCCACTTTTTCAACATTTACAACTTTCTAGTACTGAAGAAAATGTTTTCTGCAACGTTGAATTTTCAACGAAAATTGGAAGCAGAATTTTATGCCAGCATTGTTTTAATGTATGAATACGCAAGCTTGACGTAATTTTTCTCTACAAGAAATCCCATTAAATCTCTTCATATCTCTGGGAATTTTTAAAACCCCATAAAACAAATCCATTCAAATCCGGTGAATTTTACATCGGACAGTTATTTCATACTGTTCCATGGGGTGGAATTGGACTAGATCGTAAATTTCTGAACCTTTTGCTCGGACTGTGACAGCTCATTTGGTGGCAGCGGTGGGATTGTCATTTTCGTTTAAATTTAGTGTTTCAAATAAAATTTAACTTCAGTGTAGTATTGAGATAGCTAATTTAATCGGCCCTCGAGAGTATGAGTCCTTCTTAGATACCTTGCGCAGTCACCTTCGGGGCAAGGCAAAGTTCGAAGTGCGTGATAGCATACTAAAACTTGGGGTATCAAATTGTTGCAGCTATTTGCAGCATTATCTGACATACCAACTTCAATAAACAAAGTAGGAGTTCATAACAATAAACAAATTGACCAATGCATGAGATGCGGACGAACAGGCCATTTAGGGAATTCAAAATTATGTCCAGCAAAGGATGCAAAACGCCGCAAATGTAATTTACAATGTCATTTTGCTGCATATTGCAGGACTCGTCAACCAAAAAGAAAATTATTTTCTTCAAGACCAACCGAGTAGAATAGAAAATGGTTCAATTCGGGAATCAATTTCGTTAGCGCAGAAGACCCGGAAACTGAGACACATGATGATATCCGGGACTTCGATTGCTTCAGAATTAACAACATTCAAGAAGCAGATTATGAGGACGTCCCTGATGAGATAATCGAGTGCCTAGTTGGAGGAGTGCGTTTAATAGAACTTATTGATTCAAGATCTAAAGTAAACGTCATAACAGATAAGGATTGGGAACTTCTTTCTAAGAAACGAGGAGCTATTTGGGATGTCACTTCTACGATCTCAAACACACTGAAACCGTAGGCGGCTAAAACTCCACTTGAGATTGAAAGCAGATTCGTATTCACAATCAACTTACCAGGTGAAAAGGAAATTATCACACCATTTTTCGTGGTAGAAGTGGGAGACATATCTCTAATTGGAAAGACGACAGCCAAGCAGTTGGGAATATTAAAATTGGGATTAGTGTGAATAGACTGGAAAATGTAACACCGTTTCCAAAAATAAAAGATGTTCTGGTGAAGTTGTGCATAGATCCTTATGTAAGGCCAGTTCAACAACCTTTGAGAAGAGTTCCAATCGCTGTGGCACAACAAGTTGAAGCTACATTAAATGAAGCACTGCAACTTTACATCATCGACAGAGTTAGTCAACCGAGTGCTTGGATATCACCTATAGTAGTTGCCTTTGGACCCTCAGGTGAAATTAGGATCTGCATAGACATTCGTAGAGCAAATGAAGCCATCTTGAGAGAGAACTATCCACTGCCTACATTCGATTCTTTCATGACAAAGTTTGACAATTTTTTCAGGTTGCAAAAATTGTGGAAACTATTTAGATGACATTATTGTATATGGCTCGACTGAAGCAGAATATGACGAATATATAGAAACAGTTATGAAGACTCTGAAGAGACGTTTGCGAGCAAAAGTTTGGTGGCCAATGATTGATAGGCAAGCAGAACAATTCGTGAAAACTTGCCGGGATTGTTTGCCAGTCTCGCAACCCAACAAACCACCACCAATGTGCAGGCACAAGTTTCCAAAGGGACCGTGGCTATGTCTCGCCATGGATTTATTGGGCCCAATACCAAATAAAGATATGGTGCTAGTGATCATCGACTACTATTCCAGATATCAGGAAATTAGGTTCCTGAAGTCAACAGCATCATCCGTTATAATCAATCGCTTAACAGAAATGTTCTCTCGCCTTGGTGTTCCTCGGAGTATAAGAGTTGATAATGGTAGACAATTTGTGAGTAATGAATTTAAGGAATTTTGCAAGAACCGCAACATCGAACTCATTCGAACACCACCGTATTGGCCACAAGCGAATGGAGAGGTGGAAAACATGAATAAGTCAATTTTGAAACGACTACAAATTGCTCATTCAAACAGAAATGACTACCAGGCTGAGATACAAAAGTTAATTTTGAAGTACAATGCCTCATGGAACAACGGGAAAATCCCCTTCTGAACTTTTATTTGGCAGACAAATCAGAGATAAAATCCCATCTGCAGCTGATCTCATACACGCCGAAGGAGACCAAGATGTTAGAGATGATGACATGTGTGACAAACAAAAAGGAAAGGAAAGAGAAGACAGAGCCAGAGAAACTAGAAATAGTTATATAGAGCCAGGAGACAAAGTCATAGTCCAAAATATGACAGCCTCAAATAAATTGGAGAGCAGGCTTAGAAACGAGGAGTACGAAGTGATAGAGGGGAACGGCAATGAAGTTACATTAATGAAAGATGGCAAAATATACAAAAGACACACATCGCATGTGAAAAAGCTACCCGAGGTCCCAGTTCGAACTTCAGAGAATCCATCGCCAACTGACAGATCATCTGAGGACATCGGGGTCCATCAGGCACCTGAAAGAAGAACCCAGTGTAAGGACCAAGAGACGGATGACTTTTTGGTGCCAAAAGTCCAACCACTCAAGTTGAAAAAAAGGAGGAATTGTGGGAACCCGTGATGGAGGGGGCCAAGACGGCGGGAGGTTACTAGTGGGCCAGGGAGTATAAAAGGAGAATCCGGAGGGGCAGGGTCGGTCGGTAACTGAACGCCCCTCGTTCGGGACCTTCTGGCATGCCTGGCATATTTCAATCTTCTGAAAGGTTCTCTAGTCAGGCCTTCTCCTTTAGCCGAGCCTCGAAGCCCTCTTCGTACCAGATCAAGGTCTCCTCCGGCCAGACCTTCTTCTCTACGTGAACTCGGGGAGGTTTTGGGAGGCGATGGAGGATAGGGGAGTGAGAAGAGGCCTGATAGAGAGGGTAAGGTTAAGTATGAAGAGACCAAAGATAATGTGAGAGGAGGGCAGGGGATTTTGGAGGGATTCTGGATAAATAGGTGGGGTTAGGCAAGGAGGGGTTAGAATTTGGTCAGTAGCGTATGCAGATGACATAGTGTTGTTGGAAAGAAGCGAGGAGCCTTAAAGGAGATGATGAAGGCAGCTGGAAGTGGAAGGGAGAGGCGGTGCAGGAAGTAGAAGAGTTTGTGTACCAAGGGCTTCTTGTCTCGGAGGAATGGGGGATGGGATGGCCACATAAAAGAGAGAGTAAGGAGGGCAAATGTGATGATGAGGCAGGTGTCGGAGTTGGGAAAAAAATTATTCGCAGATGATTTTGGAAGGAGAATGAAATTGTTTGACTCACTAGTGATGAGTGTGCTATTGTATGGAGTAGTAGTGTGGGGGTGGAAGGAAAGCGAAGAGGTAAATAGGACACAGGAGAGGTATCTAAAGCGGATACTGGGAAGTAAGCTGGTTAAAGAGTGTTGTTGGGAGAAGGAGATCAGGATAGGGGGTGGGAAGATGAAGGTGGAAAGGGAAAGCTATTTTAGAACGAATGGACATCAGATGGATGAAGTGAGAGGGTTGCACGAGGCAGAAAGGAAGGTAAATGAGTTGGTCAAGAAAAACGGCATGAAGAGAGAGAAGACGGCAGGGGAAGAAAGAATAAGAGAGTCAAGGTTTAACGATAACTATGTCTGGATTATGCCAAGGGTGAGAGTGCAATATTTGTGTGAGGAAGTTAGGCGCTCATAGTGAGGATGAGATGTAGGTGCATGGGGGGTTTTAATAGGTTCTGGCTCTCTAGGGAGAAGAGGATGTGTGGACTATGTGAGAAGGGGGATGCACGAGTGGAGCACTGGTTGGAGGAGTGCGTGGAGGTGGAAAGGAATGGGATAAGATAATTATATGATCTAGAAAAGTGACAACTGTGTCCTTCAACACAACAACGCACGTACCCATTGATCGCAGCTTATTCATCTATGCCTCTAAGAGGATAAAGATTTCGAGGCGTGGAGAAATCGAAAAAATGCAACGAAGCAGACATGCTCACAAGAAAATGCATATTGAACATATGTTATCTGAGATTTTCAAAGTAAAATAAATATATGCCTGGAAGAGTTTAAATTCCTTTGAAATGATAATAGGACACTAATTAAAATTTTTTATCACAAAAAGCCGACAATAGGGGAGAGGGAAGGGGAAAATACAAATCTCAGAACATTTTACATACATATATACACGAAACATCAGAATATTCATTAGTTACGAAGCTCTCAGAATTCTGCATACATAAGTTTTTCCTACATTTTGAAAAAATGAGAATCCTCCATACGCTGATTTTAGCCTTGGTCGTTCTTCTTGATAATACCGGTAAGTAAAGAATAAATTATTATAATTTTTTTTATGATGAGTTGGAAAATCGATCATACATTAATATAAGTAAAATACTATAAATTCTCAAATGTGGCCAAGAACTTGTTTTTTTGTACACTTTGACATCAATTTTCTCAAAATCCGGACGTAATAGGCAATTTCTGAAACTGGATTTGTGTTCAGCGCGAAAAAGTCACGACGTGTAACTAGGTACATTCTTAGGACTTACACTGGGAATTTCTTTGAAGTAACTCCCATTCAAGTCGTTACTAGAGTTTAGGACCTCGGTATTTTGGTCATGCGGAGTTTGCTTTTTTTATGGAAATCTTATACTTCACAAGATTCAATTTCGGTCACTCTTTGCCAATTTTTTAAGTTTCGAAGCTAAGGTCAGAAATTCTTCTTATCAAAACTCAAAATTTTGGATTGTTTCATTGAAGTAAAATAAAATAGATTAAGTGTATAAATACATATTTTTCCATTTTGAAGTAATCACTTGTATATACCGTATGTTGGTGAAGGTGACGTAACCCATTTATTGTTGTTAAATAAAGTTGAGAATGTCACACAATCGCGATCTTTTTTTACTAATCTTTTTACAATTATGGGTTTTTAATTTTTTGAAATAGAAAAAAATTATCTATGTTTTATAACTACTTGGCAATCTCTGATATCACAATTTATGTTGATATTCAAACATAATTAACATCTAAAACAGGTGCTTGCGGCTTTTTTAGTTGGCGACGGTTCACTATAACGAGAATTTTATGATAGGTTTTATGATGGATTGAAAATCCATAAATCGTTTTTGTCTTTTCACAGAAATATCGTCAGCCCAATCATCGCCCAAAACAAGGGACTTTCTGACCAATTTTGGGAAGAGTAACGAACATGCGAATCATCAAGGTACATTCATGGAACAAAGTTCTCAATGTTTTAAAGAAAAATGTTCGAAGAAGTATACGTAACGGAATTTTTTTTTTTATCAAGCACCGTTTTTGAGGCTCTTTCCCTTGAATAGCACGGCATTTCATCAAGTATTTCTGCAAAATAGGAATAAATCATGATAATAATGAATCATGGAAAAGAGTTTTGAGATTTGACTTGAAAAGTAATGTGTCCATCCTTTTTTGTCCTTCCTCCAAAAGAGGAACATTTACCGGAAGAGAATAAACAAGAAAAGTTTAATCCTTTATTACTTGTTGCAGAGTCGAGTTCAGAGTTCGAGCTCTTACATAGTGGCGAGCCTTTTTCTGGTGCCCCTCGTTCCAGATCTTCTGATTCGCCTAACATATTACCATCCCCTGAAAGGTCTCTTCCTCCCGTTAGACCTCATACTCCGGGTTCTCTAGTCAGGCTTTCTCCTGCTGCCGAGACTCGAAGCCCTTCTCGTGCCAGGATAGGGTCTCCTCCTGCCCCACTTTCTGTTTCACGCTTACTGGGAATGAATCTTGAACAACTTAGATTTGTTCGGCTTAGTCCCAACATAAATCCGAACAGGATTTTCGAAATTCGAAGATACACCTTTCCTCGCGATAAATCAATTCACTTGAGAGGAGCAAATATGGCCCGACTGCCCATTCCAATTGAAGAACGAATTGTATTATCAGCGCCCAATGGTGACGTCTTGGCAATATTCCAGAGTAGCAATGAACTTCGTGGAATATATACAACAAGAAATTATGAGGGATGTTCGAATGAGAAACGGGTGAAATTTAACATGGACTGTGGCGCGACTGAAGACATGACCCATGATGAAATCAGGGAATGTCCCACAAGCAAGAATCAGCCAATCACAAAGAATTTCAAAATAATACTTTTGGATGGCTTTCATCCATAACATTAATTTAATTGGAGGAAAAATGTAATACTAAATTATGATATTGTTTGTAATGTGAAGTAGAAACAAAATTTGTAATCGTCATGTGTTTGATCTTTTCTTGATTATAGTATTCCTTGAATTCTTTGGAGGGGAAGGCACTGCTGTGATCAAAGATTATTTGTTTCTTATTCCCGAAGACATACTTCTGTAAATTTAGTCTATCGACTACTTCTATGAAAGTTGTTGATTTTGTTGGATAGAGCAAAACAAATTTTGTAAAGCCATCTATTGTCGAAAGGATGATCTTCGCGATATATGTGGAGTGGAGCCTTTAAACAATGGGTTGAGAAATTATTGTTTCTCGCCCTGTTTTTTGTTACCCAAAATGCAAGGGATGCAACTAGATATCACCTTTGCTATTTCCTTCTGTAGCTCAGGAATGTGATAATCTTGTTTGATTAATTCTCGTGTAGCTTTTTTTAGCAAAGAGACTAGATAATAAGCAGTTGTAAAATTAACAGGCTAAAACTATATGTTAATCATCTCTTGAAATAAAAAAGATTCTACATTCATGGAACACTGTTCTCAATGTTTTAAAGAAGAATTTTCGAAAAAGTATACGAAACCGGAAATTAACTTGAAAAACTTTGGGAAGCGCCCGCAAAGACTTAACGGGCAGGCTTGAGGGATCGTTTGTTTGTGCACGGAAAAGTTGATGTCTTCGTATTTTTAACTGCTGATTTCATATCTGACAGAAGCAGTTTTCTGCAGTACCACGGATTTTCCCTAGCATAGGGAATTTTTTATATTAGATTTTCCGATGTTTTCTTGTTGTTTTATCGTCAAACGCCCTTTGAAGTGGATTCCTTCTGTGTCTTCTTCTTTTACTCACAACATCTCTTCATAACCTCCTGCAAAAATCTGCCATCATGTCTTCTTCCCATCGTCCTTGATAATGCCGCTCCATTTCTTTGATGTCCTGATGAAAGTGTTTCCCCTGTTCTTCACTGTTATCACCAAGATTTTTAGATAAGTAATCGACATGGGAATGAAGAACGTGCAGTTTTACGCTCATTAGGCAATCCTAAAAAATTGTCAACAACTTCCTTGAAGCTGATCCAAGAAGCTTCTTCGCTGTCATTCTTATTGTCAGTGAATTTTTCGTCGCTCAACATTTTCCAAATTTGAGGACCATCGAAGAGTCCTGCCTTTAACTTGGCGTCAGATATACTAGATAATTTGTTTTCTAAGTATTTAAAACAATCACCTTCTTTGTTCAGTGATTCAAGTTTTGGTTCTGACCTTCGCCTCAAATCCAATCTCTCCGGACATAAGCATCAGGGCCGTGTGAATAGTGGGAGTAAAATGACGCAATGTTTCGCAACGTGATGCAGTTATCTAGTTAGGCTGTTAGGATCTATGAAAAAATATTTTACCCTCATGGTATATGAACCATCCCAAAACGTGTGATTTGAATAGTTTGCGAAACTATGCCAAAGAACTCCAAAAAAGGATCTGTGTAAGCGGAACGCCTACTCTGCTTCAGCCAGAACAAACCGGCAACAGAGAAAGAGAGGTTACACTAACACCAACCGCGGGCAGACATCCAATGGAGAAAGAGCGATGCTTCAGGATCCGTAAAAACATCAGCATATAGGTTTCTTTAAAGCCCAATGATCAGCCAGCATATTGTCGACAGAATATGGGTACTATCTGACGCTAGGAGAAGTCTAGAGCGGAGGGAGAGGTGGGTGAGAAGAAACCAATAGTTTCTTTCTGACCCATCTCGACTCTTCCAATATCCTCCAGTTACTGTTGACCATATGTCCAAACCAGAGGAGGTCGAAGCATTTTGGAGAGAAGTCTACAAAGTACAGCATCCACTTAAGGAAGGGTCAAAGAACATAAACAGCTTCAAGCAGCTATGGAATGCCTTCATTCCGATCCGGGACCAGATGGTATCAAGACCTTCTGGTGAGAGAAGTTTCCTTCAAGCCACCAGCATCTGGCCTGCATTTCCAACTCATATCTAAAGTCGAAAGAGCCTATTCCGGAGTGTTCGGTGAAAGGGCGCACAGTACTCTTCCCGAAAATAGGCAACTTAGCTGACCCGAAAAATTACAGGCCAATCACTTGTCTGAACATACTGTGAAAGATTTTCATAGTTATTCTAAATAATAGGATTGTGCGGACAATCGGACCTGTGTGGCGAGAAATGTACGAACAACGCGGCTCAAAGAAAGGCGTAGCAGGATGTCGGGAGAACCTGCTCATCGATAGATGAGTGTGCAAAGACGCAGCATCCTACCAGCGCTTCCTATCAATGGCCTGGATTGATTACCGGAAAGCTTTCGATTTAACTTCCCATACACTTATAATCTGTCTGTTGAAAAGCTTAAAGATTCATCCGCAAATCGTGAGGTGCATAGAGAGATTGATGCCGCTTTGAAAAACCAGATTTACTATCTCATCTGGATGACATCATGTGACAACTAACACCTTCACCTTTCAGAGAGGTTGTTTCTCAGGGCGATATCATGAGCCCACTCCACTTTTGCCTCACATCATTACCACTATCTCTCGCACTTTACCATTCTGGAGGGTACTTCTGTGGCAGACCTGGAAATCGAAAGCATGAGGTCACTCATGTATTTCACATGGATGACCTCAAGATTTATGCTAAAATTAAAGAGCAACTACAACTAGCTCTAGGGTTGTCGAAGAATACACTCAGGAGATTTGAATGGAATTGAGGTTAGAAAAATGCACCAGGGTTTATTTGAAGCAAGTAAAACTTAATTGCATCTCTGCAGATCCTGAGCTTGTCAACAGAAGCGCTATACGACGGCTTAGCGCTGGAGAGACCTATACATACCTAGGCGTACCACAGAGCCGAATTCAGAACGTGACATCTATGAGGGATACTCTACAACGCAGATCCAAACGTCTCAACCAGCAGATTTGGTCATTCGAACTGTCGGCGAGGAACAAAGTATCTGCAACGGACATGTTTGCCGTTCTAGTAGTACTCTATTCATTTGGAGTGGTTCCATGGACGAAGGACGAGTTTAGATCCCTTGATATAAGGTCAAGAAAGGTTATGCACATAAAAAAAGCATCCACCTGAAGTCTTCTGCTTTGCGACTCTACACCTCACGCCGTCAAAGTGGTCGCGGAATATTGAATCTTGAATGTCTTCACAACAGGATTATTCTGGGTGCAGCACATATAGTCGCAAATGGAAGAGACCCTCTTCTTTAAAATGTCAGAAAGTACGAAGAAGTGGGCAAAGGAGCGTTTCTGGACAAAACAGCGGAGAAGGTTGCTGAAAGACTCGGCCTTGACTTCAATATCAGGGGTGAGCAAAATGCATCAAATCTTATCCATCTCGAGTATTCACTCCTAAAGAACCGAATTAAGAAATCACAGGAGACAAACTTTCGCGAACAGCTCCTCGACAAGAGGATACACGGCATCTTCCACAGAAATGTGGAGGATCAGTCAATGTCGTATGAGCTAACGTTTGCTTTCCTGAAATCACCCGGTTCGAAGTCGGGTACACAGGGTTTCATTTTGGCATGTCGAAACGGTGTCACTTCCACTCTAGCATACCGTCGCCCCATTTTAAGGCAAGACATGACCAATGATAGCTGCAGAGCGTGTCATGCACACCCTGATCATCTAGAACATATACTAGCTAGTTGTTCAACTCATGCGGGAACGATTGTTCCTACAATGCACTCAACGCCTAACTTAGTTGAGTTAAGTTGTTGAATTGATCGTCCTGATCATCGGCGCTGTTGAAGGTGTCAAGTTTTCACTGGTTAATAGCCTGAAAAGCATCCCTGCGTGTCACCAAATGCTAAGACGCTTGCGGGAAAGATGCAGAAAGCTGTCGTCCTTGGCTAGCCCCATGTCCTCGGGGTGCACGAAAGTTCTGCTTGATCATAGTATGGAGTACGTCGCAGATTGTAACCACCTATCGTACGGTCGTGTGACGTTGTTACGGTTGAGGACACGAAGCGACCCAAGGACAACCACCTTCTGCATTCATCTCATAAGTACTTTGGCATCTTTCTGTCACGCGGTTATGGCTTTCAAATTTCGAACCAGCTGTAGTTTCGCATCTCCAAGAGCACTGGTCACAAGAAGATTTACATTAATACAAAATTATGGGTACAGTCGTTGCAGCTCTTTTTTGAGGTCTTGAAACCTCTCCTCCTTTTCCCGCTCCTTGGCAGTGATGTTGTAGTCGGCCGGAGCCAAGAAATTGATCACGAATATAGTTCATTTCTCGAAATCTTGGGAAACGATGTCAGGCCTCGACTGTGCAATGGAGACTGCTGTCCAAAAATTGCTGACGTCGAAAGAGCGAAAAAGATGGTAACAAAGTACTCTTAGGGCTGCATTATGTATGTGGAGATACGTCGTTCCTGTGTGAGTGACATAAAAATAGAAATCATAAGTTGGGCTTTTCTAAACGTGTTCGCTGATAGATGGTAAAAACGTTTTACGGAATTTGTGTTGGAGTTGTGAGTGGAGTGTGAGGGTGGAAGCACAGGAGGTGAGTAAGGGTGTGCAAGGTGAGTGGGGGAGATGAACCTTAATTTTTAGCGGGGATGTAATATGGAGTTTGCTACATGGAAAAAGTAAGGTTTGAGTTGTCAAGGAGTAAGGTAAATATGGGGTCAGTAGTTTGGGCTTTCAAGGGGGATAAGTGTGGCTCTGGTAGGGTAGAGGGTGGAAGGTAGATAAGGGAGAGAGAAAGTTGTCTGCAAGGGCTTTTAAGGAAAAATAAAGGGTATTGTGGGGAAAGTAGAGCGGTAGACAGTGCGTGGCCCGGTGTGGAGCTGCGGGACGGGGAAGGAGAAACCGCTGAATTTGTCGAACGCAGGAAGCGAGAAGGCAAGAAAGAGGGTGTCCAGTGCAAGTAAAGGAAAGATTTCTTGATACAGAAGAGGAATGAAGATAGTCAAGAGAGTCCGGAGAACAGCGCGGTAGAGAGTTCTTTCAATAAGAGTGGTGGAACGCGCATGTCACCCACAAATATATAGGGGCAGGCAGAAAGAGCAGATAGAAGGTATGAGGGTAGACGTAGGAATGAGAGATGAGAAATGGCAGAAGGAGATGAAAGAGCTGAGCAAGAAGGTAGGAAGATAAGAGAAAGTGGTGGTGTCTGTGAGGAATTAAAAAAATGATTGAGTGGAACAGATGAAGGGGGAAATAAAAGTGAAGAAAGAAAGGACGGGAAAGTGGCTCTAGAATGTAGAGGGCAGCTGGTAGATGGTAGATGGTAGAGAACATGATAAAAGAGAAAGTGGCTATACAAGGGTGGAACAGTGGTTGGAGGATTGCGAAGGGTTGGACGGAGCATGGTGAATGGTGGTATTGTTACATAAAAGAGGAGACAAGAGGGCGGTTGCACGAATAAAGGTGGTGTTGGGTAAAATGGAGAAAAAGGGAAGGAAAGAGGAAAAGAAATGGAGGAGGAAAGTTTGTAAGGGAGAAAGAAAGTAGATATAATTGAACTGTGTGGGAGGGAGTAGGTGTATGAAAGGTCACAAAGGATTGGACACTTGAGAATGCTAATGTATTAACTTTTTATTGTAATGAGCAGTTACTTTGTAACATTTTGATCCTACTTCGAATGACAAAGAATATGATATCTCAGTTTTACATTTTCTAAAATTAAGTTAAGGATGTCGAGAAATATCTTTTACAGTTACTATTTGAAAATTCGTGGATATTGGTGAGCCTAATGGAGTTTCCCGAATTTCTTCTAGGGTCATTTCTTCAATTGTGCCGCTGTTCATATTTATTTTTGCCCGTTTTTGAAAGCCAGTTCTCGTTGTATACATTCCACGAAAAAATTTATCACATTCCAATATTGCAAGAATGTCACCATTGGACGTTGATAACACACTTTCTTCTTTCATTGGCATAGGCACAAGGACCTGAGATTTTCCTCTCAATTGCATTCCTTTTTCGGGAGGGAAAGTGTATCTTCGAATTTCGAATCGCCGTTTCGGATTTTTGTTGGGAATGAGCCGAACAAATTTAAGTCGTTCAAGTTCATATCCAAGTACGCGTAAAGGAAAATACTTGGCAGAAGGAGACCTAGACCTGGCACGAAGAGAAGAATCGGCAGGAGGAGAAGACATGATCGAAGAATTTGGAAAATGAGTTCTGGCAAAAGGAATATATCTTTCAGGAGAATGATGCCTTCCAGGAGAATAGGAAATGCTAAAGCGAGGAACTCCATGGATACGGTCGCCATTAAGTAAAACCTCGAATTGTGAACTCAAGTCTGCAACAAGAAACAGTGAATTGAATTTTCTTTGTGTAGCATTATTCAACACTTTTGTTATAAATTATTATTCTCACTAGGGTTACCTTGATGAGTCGCATGTTCATTACTCTTTCCAAAATTTGTCAGAAAGTCCCTTGTTTCGGGCAGCGAGCCTGATGATATTTCTGGAAAAAGACAAAAAAGATTGATGAATTTTTAATGTAAAAATGTATTAAAAGTTGCAAAATTCAAATTTGATGATTTCATTTTATTCCGTATAAGTAAATTACAGCCTATAGTAAGATTCTCTGTATAGCGATTGTGTAACGTTGTCAACTTTATTTGAAGGATAATAGAAGAGTAATGTGAAATTTGTAAATAGGTTTCGTCATCTCCACCAATAAAACGTATTTACAAATGATTACTTCGTATCGGAATTTAGAGAATGATTATTCTTAAAACTGATGCAAATACCCAGCAAATCCTGCATTTTTTTCTTTTTTTCGCTAAGAGATACTTTTTCTCGAAAATGTAAAAAACTTCCAAAGTTTTGAGTTTAGAAGAGAATATTGTATCTTATCATCGATACTCAAAAATTAGACTAAGAGCAATCAAATTTGTATATTGTGCGGTATAACGTTTCCATTAAAAAAAAACTGTAAAACACTGATTAGGATAAAAAAGTCCTGCACATCTGTCTGATTATTGTACTTAAGTAGAAAAGAAATAAAATTAATGTATGAGAGATATTTCGATGCACTTACTATAAAAAAATTATTGTAATTTATTCTTTACTTACCTATAAGATGAAAAATAATGTCCAAGGTTAAGGCCAGCGTATAAAGGATGCTCATTTTTTTTTAAACTTAGGAAAAACTGACGAACACAGAATAGCGTAACTAATGAATATTGTGTTGTTCTGTGCTTATATGTAATTATGTATACTGTTCTGAGATATTTGTGTTTCCCCCTTCTTGAGCAGTGTCTCTTATATAGATTATTGTGGAGCTAGGTGCGATGATAAATTACAATCAGTATCTTTTTTTTCAATTAAGTGAAAGTTAAACTCTTGCACACATTTATTTGTTTCACCTTGACAAACTCAGATAACATTACACTGACTACATTGGCACATGACAAAATTAGAAAATTGTAATCGAATTTTCGTAATTTTTTTGTGCAAATGCATTTTTACCATTAAAGAGTTTTTTTGTCTTCAGAAGATTATCAAAACATATAAAAATTTTTAATGATTTTCTTCTCAAGGATTCGCAATTAGAGCAAATTTATTCAAACATTCATTTTTGGATAACACATTACGTTACATGGATTAGTTTCGGCAATTTTAGAGAAATGCCGAAACGATTTATATAATTTTGAAGAAACGTTCGTTCACACAATAAGACTATGATGGATATTACTAAGTTTGAGATCCATTTTTCTGTTTACAGAATTTGTATTCTTGACCATAAAAAACGTATCCTAAAATGTCTTCTTCAATGCTTACTTTCGTGACTTAAAATCTTAGTGACATTTTAATCCTTCTCCGAACCATGCAAAATATTATATATTAGTTATATGTTGTAAATTAAATTAATGTTGAGGCATGTCATCTACAATTACGAATTTAAAGCATTTTGATATTGGTGAAGGAGCGCCTATTAGAGTTTCACGGATTTCTTCTGGGGACATTGCTGTAATTTGCTTACTGTTCATGTTCATTTTTGCCCGTTTGTGAATGCCCATTTTTGTTATATACATTCCCCGAAGAATCATACCACGCTCCACTATTGCAAAAATGTCACCGTCCAACGTTGATAATACAGTTTGTTCTTCGGTACTTATGGGCCCAGATAATCCTCCTCTCAATTGCATCGGGATACCGGGAGGAAAAGTATATTTTCGAATTTCAAATACACGGTTCGGGTTCAGGTGCGGAATGAGCCGAACAAATCTAAGTTGTTCAGGTAGCAATTGCCACAGCCGTATAGGATGGCGAATGGCAGGAGGAGACTTGGATCTGGCACGAAGATAAGACTCGGCAGGACGCGAAGATCCGACCGAAGAATTCGGAGAATGAGATCTGGTAGGAGGAAGATATCTTTCAGGAGAATGCTGTCCCTCAGGAGAATAAGAAGTACCAGATCGAGGAACACCAAGGATACGGTCGTCATTGAGCGAAAACTCGAATTGTGAACTTAAGTCTGCAAGAAGAAACGAAGGGGATTAAATTTTAGTCGTGTATCTCCTTCTGGCATATTTCACCGGATTTAATTTTTCGATTCCAGCACATTTTTCCCCACTGGTCTGCTGAAGAAATAATTTTCATCTTCTCAAAAAAGGTGCTCAATAAAACAATAATACTCTAGTTTAGCATACTTTTTCGAAAAATTTTCTTCGAAGCATTGAGAACAAGGTTCCATGCGTGTGGATTATTTTTGGTTTGAAAAGATAATTAATATGTAGTTTTAAGATGTTCACATGAAAAATCTTTATTATTCAACAATTCTATTATAAATTTGTATTTGAACTATGGTTACCATGGTGATCCGCATCCTCGTTACTCTTCCCAAAATTTGTCAGGAAGTCCCTTGTTTTGGGCTGCATACCTGATGATATTTCTGGAAAAACACAAAAAAGATTTATGAATAATTGAAGTAAAAAATTTATTAAAATCAGGACCCCCAAGCTGGAATATATATCACCGGGACAACATTTTGGGTTGATAGTTCAAAGTCCTCTCGCTGAAGCGTTACATTCACCACACACACAAAATTGCCACATAGGTCATAAATCACTGAGAATAATTATCAATATATTTTAAATGGCGTAGAGAGCAGTATGTGAATTTCTCCAAACACAATATCAATTTTGTAGAAACTAAATGTTAATTCAACCAAATATTCTGGGAAAATTGAGAGAACTATCTTTTTTTAATAGCACTGACGTTATCATAACGATAGTAATGAATAAATATTTATTTATTGACAGTTATTGAAAATAATGAGGTTGTGTGTGGCCTAGCTTGTGTCGTTTGTCCAATAACTTAATTTTTTTATTGTCATTATCGTTTCTTACAAATAAAACAGAAACTGCGCGTCCTATCAAGAAGTTATTGTTGACAAATTTGTAGAACGCAGTAGTTTACATTCATCAACGTATAATAGATGTTTAATCTTTACTTACCGATAGAATTAAAAATAATGGTCAAGTTTAAGGCCAGCGTATGAAGGATTCTCATTCTTTCAAAATACAGGAATAACTGATGAACATAGAATTTGTAGAGCAGCGTAACTAAGAATATTCTGGAATTCCCTGTATGTATGTATACTGTTCTGAGATATTTGTGTTTTCCCCTTCCCGAAAATAATCGCTTATATGGATTATTGTGGGGCATTGAGCGATGACAAATTTTAATTTCTATCACCTTGTCAATTCAATAGAAGTTAAACTCTCGCACGCTTATATTTATTTCACCTTGAGAAACTCAGATTACTTTTCACTAACGCCATTGACATATGACAACATTAGGAAATCGTAAAAGAATTTTCGTAAATGTTTGTATCTAAATGTATATTTGCAATCTATTGTAATGAAATAGAAAAATGTGAATTTTTCATTTGATATGTAATTACTTGTAGAATTATTTTCGTAATTTTCCGTTGTTTTTTTTTCAAATTGTTAAAATTTCGGCCTGAAGAATGAGAATTTTGTGTCGAAATTCTGGAATTAAAGAACCTCCTGGACAATCCGCGAAGAATTGTTATATTTCATCATCTTAAATTAAAAATAAGACTTTAAAGTATGTGTGGTACAAATCATAAATTTTTTGCTACAACTGTCGTATGCCATGCTACAAGTTGAAATAAAAGTACAAGATTGGAGATATTTAAATGAAACTTCAAATGAACATAAATTTAATGTATGCACATTTTTTAAGTCAAATAAATAATATCGTGAAAGCTTCGAAATCTATCCCTCAATTTTTGCCATTTCAGACGTCATTACCGTACGTCTTTTTTTATAGTGAAATATTGTGGTTACAGTTGAGTAATAAATACAAAAATATTAGGCGTGTCGTTTAATACAAGATTTCATAAAATCGAGCTTAAAATAATAACTCTCTTTTTTGTGAATCCGATATTTAAACTGGAAAGTGCATCTTGACAACAAAAACGTCATTCCCGTACGTGCGTTAAAAACTATTTTCGGGGTGAAAAAAATTATAAAAACCATTCGGTTACTTGCCTGGCGGTGTTTTCTTTCATAAGTAGGTGACGTTTCATAACCAAAATTTGTTATTTTTTATAAAAATTAAAAAAAGTTAAACTTCAACATTTTTCTCGCATCATTACCGTACGGTACAAAAGAGCAGGGTACGACTGATTATATGCGCTTGGGCATGAATTCATTATTATTTCTTATTTTCATAACTGCCCTTTTGAATTTGAAATTTTTACATGTGATAAGATCAATTTCCGTTATGAAATATTAAACTTTCAATAATAATATGATTGCCACTGTGGGTGCTGAAATTTACCTACAATTTGTCAATTACGCATATAATCTTTCCGCCTCGCGATTCATTTTAAATCTTGGTAACTAGGAAATATTTATTTCCTTTAAATAACAGAAAGTCTGTAATTGTCCCAAATATGCTTGTAAGAGAATAAAGAGAAACCTTTTTTTGAATCTATTTTCATAAAAGAAAGACAAGTGCATTCACGAAAGATTGAAGACTTGGGAACGATAATGTATTAAGTTTCCATTCTAATTACCAGATACTTGTAACATTTTGATCCTTCTCCGGATCACATACTATATTAGAGTTCGGTTTTACATTTTTGTAAATTGAATTAATTGTATGGTAGAGTATCGTGTACACTTAATATTCTAAAGCATTTTGATATTGGTGAAGGACTGCCTATTAGAGTTTCACGGATTTCTTCTGGGGTCATTTCTGTCATTTCCTTGCTGTTCATGTTCATTTTTGCCCTTTTGAGAATGCCCATTTTTTCGATATACATTCCACGAAGAGATGTACCACGATCCACTATTGCAAATATGTCACCATCAGACGTTGATAGTACAGTTTGTTCTTCAGTACTCATTGGCCCGGGTAATCTTTTTTGTGATTTCAGCGGACTATCGGGAGGAAAAGTATATCTCCGAATTTCAAATACACGTTTCGAATTCAGGTGGGAAATAAGCCGAACAAATTTAAGTTGTTCAGGTAGTAATTCCGACAGACGTATAGGATAACGTATGGCAGGAGGAGACTTGGACCTGGGACGAAGAGAAGACTCGGCAGGACGCGAAGATCCAACCGAAGAATTCGGAGAATGAGGTCTGGCAGGAGGAGTAACACCAAGGATACGGTCGTCGTTAAGTGAAAAATCGAATTGTGAACTTAAGTCTGCAAGAAGAAACGGAGATCAAATTATCATTATGTATGTTCTTCTGGCACATTTCGCTAGATTTGAGTGTTTAATTCTGGCACATTTTTCCCTACTGGCCTACTGTAGAAATAATCATCGTCTTCTCTGAATGGGCGAAAAACTAAATAATGCATCAATAAAGAATTTGATAATTAATTCAATTGACAAATAGTCTAGTGCTTTATTAGGTTGTATAATACAATTCCTGTAGTCGTCTACATGGAAAACTTATACAGCCTTAGCTAAAATGGCCGATTCCAAGTTTTACCAGAATATTAATAGTATAATATGAAAACAGTTTACTATTCAACACTTCTGTTATAAATTTCTATTTGAACTGGGGTTACCATGGTGATCCGCATCCTCGTTACTCTTCCCAAAATTTGTCAGTAAGTCCCTGGTTTTGGGCGGCATACCTGATGATCTGTCTGTTAGGAGACAAAAAAGATTTATGAATTTGGTATGTGAAACAGTAATTAAAAATCGTGTAACATTCTCAACTTTATTTGAACAATGATACAAGGGTATTGTATCTGTAAATATGTTCTGTCGTCTCCACCAACATAAAGTATATACAAATGATTACTTTAGAATGGAAAAAGCATATACTTATACATTTAATCTATTTTACCGTACTTCAGAGTCATAATCAAAATTATAAATCGTTATCACGTTATACCCTGAAAATCCTGCATGCTTTACTTTTTTTCTTGAATCATGTGAGAAATGACGTATCCATTGAAAAGAACTATAAAATACTGAAATGATACTAATAATGATAATTGTTTATTATCAAAGGGCTTACTCAGTATTTTCAATTAATTAATGTATTATAGATGTTTATTCATTACTTACCAATAGAATTGAAAACAACTTCCAAAATTAAGGCCAGCGTATAGAGGATTCTCATTTTTTCAAAATGTAGGAAAAACTGGTGAACGTAGAATTTTGAGGTCAGCGTAACTACTGAATGTTCCAGTGTTTCGTGTGCATATGTATACTATTCCGAGATATTTGTGTTTTCCCCTCTCCAAGAATAATCGCTTATTACTATTATTATCTTGGGGCTTTAAGCGATGGCAAAGTTGATTTTTATCATCTTATCAATTTGGTAGAAGTGAACGTCTCGCACGCTTATATATAGTTTACCTTGAATAAATAAGATAGTTTAAATATTAATAAAATAAAAAAAGAACTTTTCACTAAGAACATTGACACATGACAACATGAGGAAATTGTAATAGAATTTTTGTGAATTTTCAAGTCTAAATGTATTCTCACAATCAAATTTGATAAAATTGAACAATGTGAATTTTTAATTTATTTTGTATATAATTATAATTTGTAAAATTCTAAGTAGAATGGTTTTTGTAATTTTCCATTATTTCTGAAAAAATTGTTAAAGTTTCGAATTTAAGAATAAGAATTATGTATCAAAATTCTGAAATTAAAGAACCTCTGATTGGAAAGGTGAAACATTTTAAGGACATGATTTTTAATATTTGTAGAATAAAATTTTTGAGATCATTTTCGCTTTAAATTTGTATTTCGCTTTCATATAATTCAGGAGATATCAGGAAATTATGTTATACTGTCTTCAAACAGAAAGAAGGTGCTTCAGTTCAAAGAAAAATATCCACTAGCTCTCAGTTAAAGAAAATGTTCTCAGACGTTTTTGTTTTGGTTCTGATGGAAATTATTCATTAGTTTAGAACTGTTCTCCTTATTTCGAAGTTATTCTTAGTTAAGTACAAACAATTACGTTAAAGAAACGTTTTTTTTAAATTCCAAACAAATATTTTCCTGAGTGAGGGTTGGCTTTTGGCTAAGTTTGGGGTGTTTCTATTTACAAAATGAAATTTTTTATTTTCTCATTGCTATAATAAAATTAGTTTCCATCACGTCTGCTGTCCTAAAAATTACCTATTTCATTACTGACGCTCCGGGGATGGCTCGGGACGGGAACCCTATTACAAAAAATATAAATATAAAATATAATGTGATTTTGTTTTTTGCATATTCCAATTTCAAAGACATATAAATATTACAACTATCAGAAATCATTTGCTTTTACAAAAGCTTTGTGTCGCTCAACAGAACAGATAAGAACTCTTTCCAAGGAATTTAAAACCAAGCAGCTTGAGTGGATTACAAAAATGAACACTACGGTTCAGGAAATCAAGATCGGCATTTCAGAGAATTCTCGCAGAATCAATCTGCTTGAAACTTCTATTGGTAGCAATGCGCATCAGGTCACACAGATAAAGACGGAGGCAAGCTCGCTAAAATTGAAGGACGCCTCACTTGAAGCTTCTCTCAATTATCAAGAGCAAGATGCACTTCAAAGTACCCTCGAAATTCACAAGTTACCTATGAAGCCGAATGAGGATCTTCCATCGATCCTAGAATCGGTTGCGAAGGCTCTTGATGTTCCCTTCGCTAAAAATGACATTATGAATGTTTATCGCATTCGCAAGTCTCCAACATCAAATACACTGCTCGCACCCATCATCGTTGCCAAATTTAGCAGACAGTTAGTAAGAGACAAAATAATCGAGCAGAGAAAAAAAGTACGAGGCTTCTCTACGACCATTTTTGGCTGGCCAGATAATGAGAAAATTCTCATTTTTATCCGTGAGGCTTTGACGCCCTATAATCGAAGGTTCTACGCTTCTGCATTGCATTTAAGGAGAGAAAAGAAGATAAAATATCTTTGGATTGCCGGAGGAAAGATATTTTGTTGAGAGGATGATGGCACACCTAGGATTCAGCTGTCACTGCTGCTGTATGGTTACGCACACAATGGTGTGATATTATTGTTTGGCTATTCGATGCTCGTTGGTAAATACATTGCATATCTTTAATCTTCCCAGATATCTGGAAAAAGTCTGTGGTATGCCCAATTCCTAAAATTGCTAAAGGCCATTGACCCGATGCAATCAGGTTTTCGGGCAAAGTACAGCATTCTTAATGCTTAATTTCTGTTTGATTTTTCGAAGGCTTTTGATATGGTCAATCATAAGTTACTCATACAAAAGTTAAAATCCTGTAACGTGTCAAACTCTGTTATCAAGTTGTCTGAATCCTATTTTAATAATCGGTCTCACAGAATCATTAATAGTAGTGGTGAGCTTTCTGGCTGGTGGGAAGTCAAGAGTGGGGTTCCTCGTGGCACCATTCTGGCACCCCTCCTCTTCAGTTTGCTTACTTCTGACCTTGGAAGTAAACTTCAACATTGCAAATACCATAAATATGCTGACGATTTCAAAATCCACTTATCGGGACCAATATCTTCATTAAGTAGATTACTTGTTCTGGTCCGGGAGGATATCGATCGCGTTATCCTCTGGGCCTGGAAGAATGGGCTTACTCTTAACCCGGGCAAAACTCAGGCAATCGTTGTTGGACCTACTTCATCTCCATCACGTGAAACTTTGGCATCTTTTCCACCACTTTGTATTGAGAATCTTGCTATCCCTTTCTCGGAAGTAGTTAAAGATCTGTGATATTTTCATAACCGTACCTTGTCTTGGAAGGAACAGGTACAGAGCATCTCGAGGAAAATACACAGTATTCTTCAGAACTATGTAGGAATAAGGACTCTTTACCTACCTCTGCTCGGTTACTTTTGTTTAAGAATCTAATTCTTCCCCACTTTGACTACGGTTGTTTAGTATAAGCTGGTTTGTCCGACGATTTAAATGTAAAGCTCGAGCGTGCGTTAAACGCCTGCGTCCGCTTTATCTACAATTTGCCTAAATACTCTTTTTCAGAACAAAGCTCCTGAGTATCTCTTTAACCTATTCCAATTTCTAGACAGAGACCTTCCAGCACAGTCTAAGCTTCGTAAAAGGCATAAAATCCTTAAGATTCCGTTTCACAGAACGTCTCAGCTTCAAAGATCATTCATAGTAAGGGGTGCCCGGTTATGGAATAAAGTACCATACAATATTAGAAGTGCACCTTCCCTGTATCATTTCACGAATCTCTTTTTCAAATATTTGTACAATATACTACTAAACCAACTCTTGAAATTACTCACTGGTAAACTCTCACATTTAGTTCTTAAACATTTCATCTTCGAATTTGCTTTTGTTTTAATTAACTTTTGCAAAGTATTTCTTTAACACACAGTTTTTCCCTCTTTATTTCTACCTTAACATGTACAAAAGCTACTAATTAATCACCTAATATTAATTACTACGCATTCATGGCATACCTCATTTTATTTAATACGTATTATAAGGTCGACTTTATTTATTTATTTTATTTAGTTTGTAGATTAGATTAGGATTAATCAAGTATTCTGCCGATCAGTGCTAGCACAAATTTGTGATGACCCTGTATTATCATGTCCCTTAGAGGGCTATTTAGCCCTAGGGACTTTTCTGAATAAATACAAATAATTGTCCCAAATATGCTTGTAAGAGAATGAAAAGGAACCTTTTTTTGGATCTATTTTCATAAGAGAAATACAAGTGCATTCACGAAAGATTGAAGCCTTGGGAAGGATAATGTATTAAATTTTCATTCTAATTACCAGATACTCGTAACATTTTGATCCTTCTTTGGATCACATACAATATTATGTTGTAGTGTAACATTTTTATAAATTAAATCAATGCTGTGGAGGAAAATCGTTTACAATTACTATTTTAAAGCATTTCAGTATTGGTGCAGGAGTGCCTATTATAGTTTCACGGATTTCTTCTGGGGTCATTTCTGTAATTTCCTTGCTGTTCATGTTCATTTTTGCCCTTTTGAGAATGCCCATTTTTTCGATATACATTCCACGAAGATATGTACCACGATCCACTATTGCAAATATGTCACCATCAGACGTTGATAGTACAGTTTGTTCTTCAGTACTTATTGGCGCAGGTAATTTTCTTTGTGATTTCAGCGGACTATCGGGAGGAAAAGTATATCTCCGAATTTCAAATACACGTTTCGAATTCAGGTGGGAAATAAGCCGAACAAATTTAAGTTGTTCAGGTAGTAATTCCGACAGACGTATAGGATAACGTATGGCAGGAGGAGACTTGGACCTGGCACGAAGAGAAGACTCGGTAGGAGGCGAAGACCTGACTGAAGTACTCGGAAAGTGAGGTCTGGTAGGAGAAAGAGATATTCCAGGAGAATGATGCCTTCCAGGAGAATAGGAAGTGCTAAAGCGAGGAACTCCATGGATAGGGTCGTCATTAAGTGAAAACTGGAAGAGTGAACTCAAGTCTGCAAAAAGAAACGGAGAAGATCAAATTATCCTTATGTATGTCCTTCTGGCATATTTCGCCAGATTCGAATGTTCAATTCCGGCACATTTTTGCCTACTGGCCTACTGTACAAATAGTCCTGTCGTACATCCTATATTCGTTTACATGAACAACTTATATAGTCTTAGCCAAAATGGCCGATTTCAAGATCTACTAAAACATTAATAGTATTATCACTAGCATTCTTTTTAACATTTATTTAGCTACGGTGGATATATTTTTTCAAACTGCAACTGTTGCGGTTGACATTTTTTTTAGAGTGATCACCAGACTTCAAGATTTCAAGATTTCATTATTTTAGGGAATACAATATTTTTGAAGGATTTCAAGGATCTTAAGTTGCCGTAAATGATTCTAAAGACATCTGATGGACGTCAAAGAATTTTGCAGGATTTCCAAAGATTTCTAGCAATTTTAGAGAATTTCAGAAGGTGTTAGGGATTTTATAGGATCTCCAAGTATTTAAATGACTTTACAAAATTTGAGTCATGTCGAAAGATTTCTAGGAATTTTAACAGACTTCGAAGACTTCAAGAAATTTAAAAATATTGGCAAAGATATTAAGGGATCGCAAGAGATTCCAAAGGATTTTAATGATTTCAATGAAACTTCAAGAAATTTTAAATATATCAAGGGAATTTGCAGAGTTTTACTATGCAATATGATGATTCTCTATATTTAATTTCCTCCAATAGAAAAAAAATTTGAAATCCATGCGTATAGTATGTTTTCTGTTTTAAGGTATTATTAATATTTGGGTTTGAGCTGATAATATAAAAACAGTTTATCATTTGAAACTTCTGTTTAAATTTCTATTTGAACTAGGGTTACCATGGTGATCCGCATCCTCGTTATTCTTCCCAAAATTTGTCAGAAAGTCCCTGGTTTTGGGCGGCATACCTGATGATCTTTCTGTTAAGAAACAAAAAATATTTCTTAATTTTTAATGTGAAACATTAATTTAAAAAAGCGATGTTAAAATTTGATTATTCCATTTTATTGCATATGAGTCAGTTACAGCCTATCGTAAAATTCTTTTGTACAGTGATTGTGTAACATTTTCAACTTTATTTGAACGATAATACGACGGTATTGTGAGGAATGACGTTTCCATTGAAAGGAAAATATAAAATACGGAAATTTTATCAATAATGATAATTGTTTATTCTCAAAGTACTTACACAGTATTTCACATTTAATAATGTATATAGGATGTTTATTCATTACTCACCAATAGAATTGAAAATAACGTCCAAGATTAAGGCCAGCGTATAAAGGATTCTCATTTTTTCAAAATGTAGGAAAAACTGATGAACATAGAATTTTGAAAGCAGCGCAACTAAAGAATGTTCCAGTGTTTTGTGTATAAATGTATACTGTTCTGAGATATTTGTATTCTCCCCTCTTCGAGAATAATCGCTTATTTGGATTATATTTGAGCTTTAAGCAATTGCAAAGTTAATTTTTATCACCTTATCAATTTATTAGGAGCGAAACTCTCGCACGCTTATATTTATTTTACCTTGAATAACTAAGATAATTAAAATATTAATAACATGAAATAAAAATTTTTCACTAACGACACTTACACATGACAACATTAGAATATTTTAATAGAATTCCCGCGAATTTTCTTGTCTAAATGTATTTCCACAGTCAAATTTGATGAAATAGAAGAATGTGATTCTTTTATTCAATTTGTATATAATTCCATTTGTCTCAGGCGCCAGGTAGGATTTATTCTATCCGAGCCTCGCTGGAGCCGACCCTGTCGACGGCTGGCAGGTCGACCAGCTCACTTTTAGGGACGAGAGAAGTGAGTGAGAATTTCGGAACGAGAGAGGACACCTAGAGTCAGTTAAGAAAAAATCACTAAAAGTACTTAAATTCACACATAATTAGAAAAATTCTATACATTCTCTTTAAATCAAATAATCGGATACAGAGACGCGGGAGCGTATTTTTGGAGGAATGCACAATGCTATGAAATAGCTGCCTGGGGCACCCACTTGCTGTCCTGACGCCACAAGGCGTCCTTTGCCGCGTGCCCTCGCCACGACTCCACAGGGGCGCCTAGCTCAACTAAACTGGAGATGCACTGTGTGAGCCGAATGCCCTGCACACTGCTGAGATTGGTATGGACTTTAGGTTGCAGAAGTATGCCAACATTCACCTGGAGAGAGGAAAGACTACTGGCATTCCCGAAGACCCTGAGCTTATGGATATAAGTGCTTTTAGACATCTTGACACTGAAGGGACCTATACATACCTGGGCATGCCTCAAAGCCGCATTCAGGACGTAACATCCGTGAAGGAGTCTCTCCGAAGCAGATACAAGCATCTTCTTTGACAGAAATCCTCTTCTAAAAATGATCAGGAACCCCGAGATGATTGGTGAAGGAGCGTTCCTTCAAAAAGCCGCAGAGCAAGCGGCCGAGACCCTTGGCCTGAATTTTAATATCAGAAGTGAGGAATAGCTATTTGTGATACAAGTGCGCAAAATAGGCGATTTCCAACGAGTGTAAATTTGTCAGCATGAGCCGGAGGCTCGAAGCACGAGTCGGAGGTTAGCGCACGAGCGAAGCGAGTGCGAAAACGAGGACGAGTGCGAAGAGCTGAAGGCGAATGCTGAAATTACACGAGTCAGCAATTGCCTGTGCGCACGTGTATCACACGCTATTTTTTGCAACAACCTTCCGAGAAAGTTGTTAGGAGGTGGTAACGAAAAATACTAATTGTATATTGCATAGAGTGGAGTAAAGGAATTTTGTTGGAAAAATTTTTTTTTTTAATTTTTGACAAAAATTTTTTTTTAATTTTCGAAAAAAATTTGAAAAAAAAAATTTTGAAAAAAAAGTGCTCTGGAAAAAAATTTTGTGCAAAAAAATTGTTAAAAAAAAATGTTGTGAAAAAAATTTTTGAAAAAAAATGTTGTGAACAAAAATTTTGACAAAAAAAAAATTTTGTGAAAAAAAAATTATGAAAAAAAAATTTTGGAAAAAAAATTTTGAAAAAAAATATTTTGTGAAAAAAAAATTTTGAAAAAAAAATATTTTGTGAAAAAAAAATTTAAAAAAAAAATTTTGGTATTTATGCTCTTTTGCCCCCCCCCGGGGGGGGGGGCTACGAAACCCTGAATACAAAACTTCAATCATTAAAACACTGAGCGCTGCTGTTGCTACGTTGCCCCCGAATTGTCGCGATGCGGAAAGTTGCTTATCTGCAAAGTGCGCATGCGCGTACATTTCGCTGATGTGGAAAGTAAAGAAGAATCGAACTGCGCATGCGCCAATATTATTCCCGCATTGTTATCCGGAATGAGTCACTTCGCGTATAACTTAGCTACACGGGACGGAGTACTTTCGAGGTGGGTGTTGCAAAAAGTGCATTACTTCATCTAGATGCTTCACTTCTAAAAGCCGAAGTGAAGAAAGCAGAGGTTGAAAAATTTCACCAACAGCGACTCGATAAGAAAATGCACGGAAACTTTCACAGGAATGTAGAAGAACAGTCCTTGTCAAAGGAGCAACCTTTTGCTTTCCTCAGATCATCAGGGCTTATTTCAGGTACAAAGGATTTTATTTACGCATGCCAAGACTGTGTCATTTTCACCTCAGCATACCGTGACCGCATTTTATGTCAAGAAGTTCCCAGCGATAGGTGCAGGGCGTTTCATGCACACGCTGAGTACCTAGAACACATACTATCTGGGTCTCCGACCCACGCAGGAACAACGTATATCTATAGACATAATGCGGCCCTAAGAGTACTTTCTTACCACCTTCGTCTCCGTTGCACACTTGAGGCCTGACATCGTTCTCCAAGACTTCGAGAAACGAACTATATTCGTGATCGAATTCTTGGCTCCGTCTGAATATAACATCACTGCCGAGGAGAAAGCAAAGGAGGAGATTTATCAAGAAATTAAAAGGAAGTTGCAACGACTGTACCCAAAATATTCGGCGTCGACTAGCTGTTTTAAGGTCTGAAATATTCCTTAATATTCCGGATGTTTTTTTTAAATTCCTAATAGCCGTGCTCTTTAGGAATATTAAATAATTTTATTATTGATTGTTTTTCACAATTTACGGCAAAAAATTCAGAAAAAAGAAGAAAATGCATTCGCCACTTTTTAGCATTATTTTATGAAATTCTGTGAAAATATGAATTTTTCACTGGATTCTTCAAGTCATGCTATTTTGTCAAAAATACAATATTGTTCGTCAATGTTAAGTCAAAATTAATTACATTTTTTCAGATGATATACGACTAGAAGCAAGCCCTGAACTCAAAATTGAATTACCTTACTTTACTCTATATAAATAGTACAATAAATTTTTGTTAGATACTTAGGGCATACTACTGCTTCAAATCAAGTCTGGACCCACAGTGAGAAATGGGCTAATTTCAATGCTCTAACCCGATTAGTTTTTTACGAAACGAATTAGTAATACTAAATCTGTAACATCATAAATGTTCAGCTTCAATTTGTTTTTAATTTCAAAAGTGAATTGCATTCTAGGCTGGAATGCATTAAAGAACTACAATAGATCAACTGTTTTCTCAAGAAAGTTATGTAATCGAAAGAATCCCTTTTCAGCACATATTGTTATAATTTCCCTATTACTGAGCCTGCAATTGTCCCAGAATTTTTCGTAAGAGAATGAAAAGAAACCTTTTTTGGATCCATTCTTATAATAGAAAGACAAGCGCATTTACAAAAGATTGAAGCTTTGGATAGCATTTGAAATTTTATTTACCAAAAAAATATTTACGTTACATAACAATGCAAACATCCTACAGAGACACGAGATGTGTCTGTGCGTAGGTTTGGCAACTTATAACTGAAAACTTAAAACTAAAAATACAAATAAAATAACAATATATGGATAAATCTTCTGCTTGTACTTATACAAAATCTTTTATGTATTCTCTTAGTTTATTTTTAATCGTGTATTTGTTGTAAGACAGCATTTTCAAATTTGGATCTAGCTTATTAAATAACTTTATGTCCTGAAATCTGATATTTTTAGTGCTATTGGTTTTATTAACCTTAGGCAATGGTATTGATTTAAATCGTGCCGAACTTCCAGATTGCATAAATTTACATTTCAGTTCATAATAGTTATATAAAAGAGACTCAAGGGAAAAGCATTATCTTATATTAAGCGGAATTTTATCTTCAACAGAATTTTCAATTTTGATCCTTTTTAATATCCTAGTTTGGTTATTTTGAAGAGTATCGATTACACCATTTTAAGTCCCAAACCACGCGATTATTCAAAATTAAATATTATATGTAACAAAAATTAAATATTTAGTTTTGCTCAGTATACATTCAACATGAGTTTCCCACTTGAGTTGGCTGTCAATAATTACTGCTAAATATTTACAAGAATTAACTCTTCTCAACGCATAACCATTAATGTTGATTTCGATGTCTTTTTCATTTGGTACACTATCTATATAACTCCCAAAAGTTATATAGACAGTTTTAGCAAGGTTTAAAGATAATTGGTTCAGTTGTAACCATTTCTGTATTGTTAGTAAATATTTATTCATATTATTTTCAGGCTCTTTCCAGGTTTTACTGCTACTTATCACTACCGTATCATCAGCATATGATGAAATTGATCCATATTGTGAGGTGTGTAATAGATCATCAATGTATAAAATAAAAAGCAAAGGCCCCAGCATGGTGCCTTGTGGAACACCCGTGATTAGTTTATGTTACTATTTTTGTTATTAATTCTAACATACTGAAATCTATTAGTTAGGTAGCTTTTAATTAGATCTAACATTTTTCCTCTGACTCCATAGTTATCTAATTTGTTTAATAAAATTTCGTGATTAACAGTATCGGGAGCTTCAGCCAGATCTAAAAATGCTGCAATAACTGGTTCATTGTTATCAATTTTATCACATATTAAATTATTCATGAAAGATAAAGCATCATTCGTACCTCTATTCTTTTGGAAACCATATTGCTTATTTGATATTACTTTAGATTCCTTTACAAATTTGTTCAGTCTTCTATGTATAATTTTTTCTAGAATCTTTGCTAAATTTGAAATTAACGATATAGGCCTATAGTTAGTGGTCAGACGTTTATCCCCACTTTTATAGATTGGGACAATTTCTGCAGTTTTGAGTGCATCTGGCCAGGAAGAATTTGCAATACAGGTATTAAAAATGTACGCAAGAGGAATTTTTATGTAAGGTGCTATACTTTTCAACATTTTAAAATTAATACTATCTACTCCGCCAGTTTTATCTTTTTACTGCATTATAGTGGCATGTATTTCTACATGGCTCGTTAGTATTTAATATTTTAAAGTTATTTATTGTTTCGATTTTACAACTATACGACCATCCTTTTTTAATATACACCATTATACCATCAGACTTATTGATCTTACTATCATTGTAATGAATATCATTGTCTTATATGAAAATATTTATGACATTCTAATTTCCACGTTTCGCAGCATATTATTACATCTGGCTTGACTTTTAAACTTTCAATAAAATTTCCAAGTAATCCAAAATTTGTTTTTATACCCCTTACATTCAATTGCAGTATAGTAAGGTATTTATTTTCTACTATTTTTCCTTTAAAGTTCTTATTGAAAGTTTTCAGGGTAGGATATTCTTTTTCAATTATTACAATATCTGTAAACACCTGTTCGTGATGCATTATTTAATAATTTTTCTTTGGTTACGGGTAAATATTGTGCTGCTTACTGACTGTTGTTTGTTTCCTCAAGTCTTGTTCTCTATATTTTGTTGGTATTGTTGTTGCTCTGGTTCAACCTGTTTTCATAAAATTTCTACTTTGCCTAGGTGCATCGGTATAGTAGGTCTTACTGGATAATCAGTGTAATCAATCAATTTCATTATTTTGTTTTTTAGTATGTCACAGTTCTGAGTATATGTAATCAGATGACAAACATCTTTTTTATCACCATGTTCTTTATTTGCATACATACAATTTATGCATTTGATGGGTAATTCTTCTTTGCACTGTTGTAAGGAATGGTTTTCTCCACATCTGATACATATGGTGTCATTTTTGCCTTTTTTACTGCTATATACAAAACGAGCGCAGTTAAAGCAAGGTTTTATGTTCAGATCATCATACACTCTACAGTTTTGATAACCTACAAACATTCTGTACTTGTTGTTTCGGATGTGCGCATACAACTCAGATGTAACTTCAATAATCATGGTCTGTTTTTTTTTGTTCGTAAAAGTGTGGATAACCTGACACTTGGTTTTATAGTTACTGAAATTTCCGTCGTTGATATCATTTTCTATTTCATTTTGTTCCAAATTTAAACAATTATCTATATCAACTATTTTCACACGTGGATTTTTTATAAGTTCTTTCTCCACATCCCACTGATTTTCGAACTTTTCTTTCACTATTTTTTCAATTTCTAAAGCACTTTTTTGATCCATGCTTTTGATAATAATATCCTCATTGTTTAAACTATCAATTTTTTTCACTTGCACTTTGTTATTTTTTGCTATTAGTTTAGTAACAGAGTCAAAAGTATTGAAAGACTTGTTATCTTTTTTGTTATAGTCATTGTTGGTGCTTTTTTTGTTTAGTTTCAGTGGCTGATGTTATTTGTGCAAAAGTTTTAAATGGTTCTTGGTCTTTCTTTTTATCCTCAATTTCTTTGAGTAGATTGTACTTGTCTTCTAGGTGTATATAAATTTGCCTTAATAAAACATTTTCTGCTCATAGAAGGTAGAGCCTATTATCAGTATTCTCAATAGTGTTTGTGTTGTGGGAGTTATGTTGTTCTGCTTGTAGCTTTTTAGAAACCAGTGTGTCTTTTTGTGACGCGGCCTTTTTCCTAAGATAGTAAAAAGAGAAAATTTTGGTCCCTTAAGGCCTCGCCCAAACAAAATTACAAATAAGGCTCGATTTTCTATAGCCCGGGACGCCAGCCTTCCTAAAGGCAGTCCTGAATAATCCCTGGAAAGCTCAGAAACTAAAAAAACGACAGCGATACGGAACGGTAAGATAGAGTGGCATGCGACAAACGATTTGATCCAGAGAAATCCAATAGGCAACGGCCAGTTCAGTCCTCAAAGTAGAGGGGGAGCTTCGTATAAAAATTTAGCAAGATTTTATTTAAATATTCAAAAAAATGACAATAAGTTTATTACTGGCAATTTTAATATTAACAGACTCTGACCAAAATAATGACAAGACGAAAATTGGTAATAACAAAGAATAAACAATAGAATATATCTGGGACTCTATATAAAAAAAGAGAAAGAGAAAGCTGATACTATACAGTGTACTGAAATGGATGAGATACATTTGAATTTTCTAGTCTTCGATAACAAAAATGAATCATTAAATTAAGCAGGTCGGGACGCAAGTGCCAAATAAAAGCTTGGGAAGACAGTTACAAGTTTAAAAACAAAATCAAATTGTGTCGAGCATCTAGACATAATGGGATACAAACAAAATCAAGGTCGGGAGGGTATGAGGGTAAACATGTCGAGAATGAGGCCGCGATTAAAAAACGGGGGAGGGCAAATTTACGAAGCATTACTTGATTATAACAGGCATTAACTACAATAACAACAGAATTAGTGCAAGAAAATATTAAGCAATCCGCGGATAGATTCTACAGACTCAAAAGGGCGTAATAGGGATCGAGAATTAAAATAAAGCACGTGGTCATTCCAATAGAAAGGGGTATTCATCAGTGTCAAAATAAAGGGAACGAACAATTACATTAGGACTGGAAAGCTCTGCAGAAAGTCGATTCAAATATAATTCGCTACAATTAAGTTGAATTAAATTTGTCAGATCGGCATCGGTAAGAAATAAAGAAGTACAGAATCGCCAAGCATTTTGTAATAATTCAGGTAGGGAGGGGGTTACAGGAGAACAGGTCGAGAGATTTGATCGCTAAAGGGGTCACATTGAAAAAAGGTTAAAATTGATATATTAATATAAGGGACAATGGATCTCAAGGGGCTAAGCCCCTAGGAAGATAAAGATCTTACCTCAACTATTTTCGGAAAGATGCTCCGCTTCTCCTCCTACTCGACGCTTCGTTATAATAACAGGAATGTGTTCTGGCTCGTAGCTACAAACGCACAGTGCGTGCGATCAGTTCTCGCGCGCACGGGGACCGAGAGGCGTCAGAGTAGGGGAAAAGGGAGAGAAAAGGCGCGCGAAACTTGGCCATACTGATCCCTACGGTCTAGAGAGAGATCGACGATATCCGATCCACGCTGGTCTGCCCTGCTGTCGTATCCTCTCTTCACGTGCTTCCCTCCTTCTCGCTGATTGGCTATTTCCTTAGGCACGAATTCATTGAAGTAGCAATCCGGACCACGGGATTCGAAGCCTCGAAGGAACGGTTGAATTCTCAGGCTAGGATTGGTGGATAGAACCTCGCGGCTAGCAGTTGTAGGGTGCTTTTCCACGCAACTCTCGGAAGATTTTGAGAAACACATAAGCATTAGTATGGTCTCTCTGATACAATAATTTTGGCGGAGATGCCTATCCACTGACGTACTTTGTGGTCATCTCGCCCTGGGCTTGCCATTACTATAGTTAAAGGGTAATTAAAAAGGTAATTAAAAGGTAATTAATATATATAAATTTACCTTACGGTAAATTTAAAGGAAAATTACCTGTTCCTGCAGCGAACTTCATGGTAATCCTGTAGAATACGCCCGCACCCATAACTTACCTAGGATCTTGGACTATCGATAGTAGGAATTTGCAGAAACTAAGAGCAGACGTATAGGATGGCGAATGGCAGGAGGAGACCTGGACCTGGCACGAAGAGAAGACTCGGCAGGACGCGAAGATCCGATCGAAGAATTTGGAGAATGAGGTCTGGCAGGAGGAGTAACAACAAGGATATGGTCATCGTTAAGTGAAAACTCGAATTGTGAACTTAAGTCTGCAAGAAGAAACGGAGAAGATCAAATTATCATTATGTATGTCCTTCTGGCATATTTCGCCAGATTTGAATTTTCAATTCTGGCACATTTTTCCCTACTAGCCTACTGTAAAAATGATCCTCATCTTCTCTAAATGACCGAAAAATAAGTGGCTGATTCCAAGTTTTACAAGAATATTAATAGTACTATGACTAGCATTATGTTTTTTTAACATTCATTCAGCTACGGTGCATGTATTTTTTAGAACTGCAACTGTGGCGGTTGACATTTTTCAAAAAGTGATCACCAGATTTCTGGATTTCATTATTTCAGGAAATTTGCAGAAGGTAAAAAGGTTTGATATACTTTTTTGACAATTTTTTTTTCTTATCATTGAGAACAAGGTACCATACGTGTATAATATTTTCTGTTTTAAGAGATTAATATGCGGTTTTGAACTGATAATATAAAAACTGTTATAATTTATTTGAACCAGGGTTACCATGGTGATCCGTATCCTCGTTGTTCTTCCCAAAATTTCTCAGGAAGTCCCTCGTTTTGGGCGGCATACCTGATTTTAACCTTCAATATGTGTTTTGTGACTTAATAAACTGCCATCCTACTGAGTTGCGTCGAAATCTACATATTGATTGAAAATTTCGAAATTTCAGTTAACTCTTTGAATTTTGGCCCTAAATTCGTATTCTAAATCTCAAATTCCTGGAATTCAACACAAAATCTGTATTTTGAGACTCAAAAAATCGCCTGGTTACGTTACCACGTCAAGATACGGTACACTTCCACACGGATATCGTCTGAAGTTTTTAGGTTTGTCTTGAATGACGAAAAATTATGTTTTTAAAAAATTATTATTCTTATTAGCAATTATGCATCAAAATGAGAAAATAAAATTGACTATTTCATAAACTGCTATATTATAAACAATTAGTAATAATGATAATAATAATCTAAGTGAACGATTGAAGTTGTTGAAAGATATGTGTCAAAGCGAGATTTTAGAATTTGAGACTGGACACAATAATGATAAATAGAAATTGCCTGTTGTTTTTGCAAATACTGAAGATTTATTGAATCATGTAGCTGCAAAGCGAAATATTATTGGCGATTACCGCGTTAGAATTATGGCTGATAGTGAGTAAGGCTTTTTCAAAAATTCGTACGTCTGTGGTAGCTGTTGTATCAACTAATCCTCCATTGGAAAAGAAAGTAGTTTATAACGAAGCACACACCACAAATAACTGGACTAGTGCAAAAAAATTAATTATAGTTTGTATTGGGCCCGCGATGGAAGAATCATATGCAAATATCAAAATTCTCTTTGATTTGATCAAAATTAATGATATTTCATTCAAATTTACGTCAGATTCCGAAGTTTTATTGATGGTAAATGGTCAACAGCAGTGACAGCGACATTTCCGTGTTCTTAATGTTTTATTAGTTTATCAGACATTAGAGACAATGAAGAAGCAATTTATAATACTGATAGGAATAAACATTATGAATTGAAAACATATAGAGATTTGGAAAAAGATAATCAGAAGTATGTTTCTTTAGGTCGTAAAACTATAATAAATCATCGAAGGATTGGCAGAGTACAATGAATAAGCCACTGTTTGTAGTATCCAAAAATTATCATGGTGAAATATTTAAAGGAAATGCATGCAGAAAATTGCTGAAAGAACCAGATGAAGTACTGGATCCTAATATTTATAAAGAACAAATCTGAGTTGTTTAGATAGTATTTGCCACAGGCGTATAGGATGGAGAATGGCAGGAGGAGTCCTGCACCTGGCACAAAGAGAAGACTCGGTAGGAGGCGAAGATCCGACCGAAGAATTCGGAGAATGAGGTCTGGCAGGAGGAAGATACTTTTCAGGAGAATGATGTCTTTCAGGAAAATGATGTCTCTCAGAGGAATAAGAAGAACCGGAACAAGGAAAACCAAGGATGTGGTCGTCATTTTGTGAAAACTGGAATTGTGATCTTAAGTCTCAAAACAAGAACCAGACGGGATTGAATTGTCGTTGTGTATCTCCTTCTGGCATATTTCGCTGGTTTCCTATTTTCAATTCCGGCACAGTTTTCCCTACTATCCTACTGTAAAAATAATCCTCATCTTCTCTGATTGGGCTAAAATCTAATTAATGTATTAATAGAGAATTTGATAATCAATCTAATTGATGAATAGTTTAGGGCTTTATTAGGTTATATAAAACATTTTTCTTATAGTCGTTTAAATGGACAACTCATATAGTTTCAGCTATAATGGCCGGTTTTAAGTTTAAAAAAATAAATTCTGTAGCTAGAAGTCATTTTGAAACGAAAGTATCAATCATCATTTCCGGAACATCTGAATCAACGCTGATAGTCTTTTTCACGTTCTCATCAGACAGAACACTCAGATCCATGTCTTTCAAATTATTATCGGAACTCTTCTTTTCACTGATTACAGAAAAAACTCCACTGTAGTTCAATTAGAATTAGTCAGCCGCATTGAAGAAACACGTGTCACTGCTATCTTGACGTTAAGCCAGCTACTATTTGTCGCAATAACTTATTTCCCTAGCAGAAATTATGGGCTTATTTTGCGTTCTTTGAATTTTTTTCAATATTTATTTATGAATCTTGATGGGATTCAATACACTTTTCCACTCCAAAATTATAACTAAGGTTTATTGATAATCTGCTACTCTAATTTTTCTTGTCAATTATATATTTAACCGCTCATTATTGAATATCCCAAAATATTCTATTACAATTGGGTTATTAATCTTCTCTTGTAAACAACGATGACTAGTTGTTAAGTTTCTATTTCATCTTCTTGTCTCCACATGTCATCACTATGTCATCGTCTTCATCATCCTTAATAATAGACACCAAACATATTTCTGTTTCTGGCTCATCATTTTTACAGTCTTCCTTCTTATCATTCAGACATGCACTTTTTCCGAATCTGACTTCGACTAGGTCAACATGGAAAGTGACGGGTATATAGCTGAAATTAAATTTATATTATGAATTTCTTATGTGGAACTACTTTACATCAGCTTTAACGTTTAAAACGTACGTGAGGGAAAATTTGAGAGGATAAAAATTTTGAATGACACCTAAATTTGTAACCAAACCAGAATCATTTCTAAAATGAAAACAGGTCTCCCAAGGTTACAAAAGCAAAGATTTTTTCAGAAGGTATTCATTGAATATTAATCCCTCCAACTGCAAAAATGATCAAAGTGAATTTGGATTAGCGACAATTTAAAAACTTTACTAGCGGACATGAAGCTATTTTTGTTATTTGCTAAGAACCCTATGGTCCATGAAATCCAGATAGATATAAATGCCTTACTATGCTGAAATAATCTCGTCCAAAACAACTTCTGATCCTAGTGAATTCTTAGCATATTCTTCTAATCCTCGTTGAACATACTTCTTAATTTCAGGATCATCAATGTTTAACTCTGCCGGAAGATCATTATCTTCATCATCATCATAATCAACATCGTCGCCACTACTATTACTATCATCGTTATCATTATCATCATCATCATTATCATTATCAATATCATCTTCTTCATCTTCATCGCATTCTATGGAGACACTATCTTCTCCAAATTCTTTAAAAAAAGTCACTGCACATATTTCGGTTTTTGGCTTAACATTTTCACAATCTAGCTTCCCATCTTCCGAACAACTTTTGCCAAATTTAACTTTGATTATGTCAAAGTTGATAGTCACCGGTACATAGCTGAAATTAATTGATTTCATCAAGTTCAGAAATGAAAGAGCAATCATTTCTTAAAAAAAGAGATTGATTAGCAAAATTTCCACTGAAAAAAATGTGTTTAAGGAAACATTATCAGAACAAAATTAAGAAAAAATTAGACAATTTTCTTACGAGATACATAAGGCAGTTGTGTCAAAAATCTGGGCTTCAAAAAAAAGTTTCCTATGATTTTAATAATTGTAAGGATCTCATCATTCATTTCTTACAAAAGAAAAAAAAAATTTTTTCACAAAAAGGTTTCATTTTAATCAATCTGGGCTTACTTTTTCTGGAAAAACATTATCTACAATTCCACTATGTCCAATTTGAGAAAAAAAGTAAATTGTCTTCAAATAAAGATCGTTGCTTTAAAAAACTTTGTAATTTCGATTGACAAAACTGACAACAAGAAATTGTCATTTCTTGTTAGAAGAAGCTTTTAGATTTTGGCGAAAAATGTTTGTTACATCACAAAAAATAGAAAAATGTCTTACTATGCTGCGATAATCTCCACCAAAACAACTTCTGATCCTGATGAATTTTTTGCATATTCTTCTAATCCTCTTTGAGCATATTTCTTAATTTCAGGATCATCAATGTCTAACTCTGCTGGGAGATCATCGTCGTCTACTGAAATATCATCGTCATCTACACACTCAACCGTTACAGAAGGTTCCGCATCACTTTCTCTCCAAACATTTACTTTGCACTCTTGAGTGTCATCTTTACTTTGATCGCTTCCTACTTTGATATTGATCTCATAGAGGAGTTTCCCAGCTGGAGGAAAGAAAGTAGCATCCAGAATTTTCTCCAAGACAGGATCACTTGGACCAGTTGAGTTTTCTGCTAATTTTTCAATTCCCTTTTGAGCATACAATTTCACTTGAGGATCATCAACATTCGACTTTGACGGCAAATCTGCAATTGGGGGTTGACTGTCATCTGCTCTCCTTCTTCTTCGGGCAACTCTCCAACAACTAACACTTGTTGAATCTTCTTCATCAGTTTCTTTGAAGACGCTAATTTCACAGTTATCATCACCAGCTTCTGGGTCGTATTCACAATTCTTCTCATCACTTCCCTTAGGACACTTGGTGGATCCTAGCTTGAATTTAACTGTGTAAAGTAGTTTCCCAGATGGTGGATATGATTTTGCTTCTACTATCTCTCTAACAATGCCTTTCATACCTGAGGAATGACTGCCTAATTCATCAAGAGCAATTTGAGCGTATTTCGTGACCGTAGGATCATCAATCTTCAGATCAGCTGGCAAATCTGCAATTTGGGGTTGAGATTCTGTAGCATCTCTTCCTCTTCTACCCATTCTGGCAGCTTTTTGTGCATATTTTTTTAGCTCGGCATCATCAATACGCAGCCTGGTTGTCAAATCAGAAATTTTAGGTTGAGCTTCATCAGTTTCCCTCTTTTTTCTTACTATTTCATCACATTGCACAGTTATAGAAGGTTCAGCATCAGTTTCTCTCCAAACATTGACTTTACACTCTTCACTGCCATCTTTATTTTCTTTACTTCCTACTTTGATTTTGACCTCATAGAGGAGTTTTCCAGCTGGAGGAAAGAAAGTAGCTTCCAGGATCTTCTCCAAGATAGGCTCACTTGGACCACTTGAGGTTTCTGCTAATTTTTCAATTCCCTTTTGAGCATATAATTTCACCTGTGGATCATCAGTACTTAGTTCAGATGGTAAGTCTGCAGCTTCTCTCTTGTGGTGACGTACGAGCCTCCCATTACGACCTCCTTCTATAAACTAAATGAACAAAAAATATATTATGTGAATAAAATTATTATGATGAGATCGAGAATCTCAAATAAAAAGTTTCGAGATTCTCGACTCGAGATATCGAAAAATTATATTTATTTTAAATAACAGCAATGTTGAATTTTCAACTAAAGATGTTATAGTCAAAAAATAATTTTCAAAAAAAAAACATTTCTTCAACAAGACTGTTTTCTAACAAGAATAATAATACTCTACCAAAAGAGATGAATTCCAACAAAATACATTATTTTTCAACCATATTTAGATTTTCAGCCGGAAAAGAGAAATTTTTAACAACAAATGGAATTATGTAATTTTCAGTTGAAAAAAGAGAAATTTGAAAAGAAGAATAATTTTCTACAAAAAACAAAATTTTCAACTGAAAAAAAAGACATTTTTCAACTTAAAAATTTCAGAATATACTTAAGTTTACAGTTAGGAAAATAGATTTTTCACAACAGAAAAAGTTAATAATGTAGTTAAATTTTCAACCAAAGAAATTAATTTTTAACCAAAATAGACAAGTTCCTAACTGAAATAGATAAATTTACAAACAAGAAAAATAATTTCCTCCAAAAAGTAAATGAATTATCAAGCACATAGATGAATTTTCAACAAAAAAATTATTTTCCAACCAACAAGATTAATCTCCAACGAAAAGGGACGAATTTTCATTAAAGAGACATGAATTTTAAACCAAATGGTTGATTTTTCAAATGAAAAACATAAATTTTCAACCGAAAGTGGAATACTTAAAGTTTCATTTAATTAATTTTCAACATAAAAAACGAAGTTTTAACTGAATATTTTAATTTTCACCCGGAGAAATTGGTTTTAAAAAAAATTGATGAATTTTCAAACAAGAGGAATAATTTTCTACTGAAAAGACAAATTGTCAACTAAAAAAAATACAGTTTTTAACTGAAAAGTGTAGTATATACTTCAGCTTTCAGTTGGAAAAATTAATATCCAAGAAACAAAAAAAATCAATTTTCAAGCAAAAAGAATAATTTTCTAAAAAGAGTGAACTTTTTGTACCACATTGTGAATTGTCAACCGAAAAATGATTTTTCAACCAAATAGATTAATTATCAATGAAAAGAGACGAAGTTTCAAACAAACAAAGAATTTTCAACAAAATGTTTCATTTTTCGACTAAAAACCATTAATTTTCCACTTAAAGTGGAATAGTTGAATTTTCAAAAAAATCTGTAAATTTTCAACCGTTTTCCAACGAGAAGTATAATAAGTTTACTAAAAAAGACGAATTTTTAACAACATACGTGAATTTTCAACATAGTTGAATTTTTCACCAAAGAAATTATTTCTGAACCAAAAAGATGAATTTTTAACCAAAAAGAATAATTGTCAATGAAAAATAAACTAGTTTCACCAAAATAGTTAAATTTTCAATCAAAGAGCAAAAATTATGAGATAAAATAATTTCAAATGTCCACTAACTCCACTTTGAACAACGCATTTCAGATTAAATAATATTGCACTGGGAAAAATTTAATGAAGAAACAAAAATTGTAGACATTAAACAATTTTCAAAGGAAAATAGAGCACATGAAATGTAACGGTTTTTGAGGTTATGTTGAAAATCCGACGTTTTCAACTGCGCATGTACCAAGAAAGCGCGGTACTATTCAAAATTATATAATATACTCTCGCAATTTTACGTTAATATTATATTTTTCATGAAGCACAGGCGCGGTTGTATATATGAATAGCCATCTATCGGATATCAAGGAACTAAAAAGGAACCCTAAAAAAGAGTTCTATTCAGTGACTCCAACTTTGGCATGTTGAGCTACAGCGCTTGCCCGGCGCAGCGGCCCTCATTGGTCGCTGTTGGCGCGCGATTTAAACCTGGTGTAATTAACAATTATTGAAATTAAAGTAGATAATTATTATAAATTGCACATTAATATCAGAAATTACGTAATTTGCGATGTAAGGTTAGAAAAAAAATACTCATGCGTATATTTCGTTAATAAGTTAACCTAACATTACAAATTAGGTAATTTCTGATATTAATGTGCAATTTACAATAATGATATACTTTAATTTCAATAATTGTTAATTATACCTGGTTTAAATCGCGCGCCAACAGCGACCAATGAGAGCCGCTGCGCCGGGCAAGCGCAGTAGCTCAACATGCCAAAGTTGGAGTCACTGGTTCTATTGAAGTCCAAGTTGTAAATGGTACCAACTTTTACTTGAGCCGCAACATCACCGAACCCTCAGTTTTTTCTGTGATGGTAAAATCCGTATTCTTAAGGTCACAGAGACCACAGATACTTATTAACTTTATTTTCTCAACATTTCGGCTTTTTAGTGTAATGCTCAAACTTTCGAAATATGCATTTGACATTTTTTAAACTTATAATAGCTAACAAAAACAAGGAGTCCTATGCAACTATCGAAAGAAGTGCGCAGTTGCATGCACACTCGTTGCTTCTTGATCGCGTTCGTAGGAGAAGGTGACCGTACACTGGACACTAGCGCACTCTGCCGCCTCGGGGAAGAAGCTTGGGTATTTCAACGGGAAGTTTACTTTCTATAATGCGTTTTCTCTGACAGTGTATGACAGTGAAAAAGGTTTTGTTAACAAACAAGTTTGATAGTAAAGAGTTTTTAATAAAAATGCCACATTATTCTTGTGTGAGTGGCTGCAACAATAGCACGATTAAAAAGGAAGAATGATAAGTTTCGACTTCCAGCCAATCCAACAACGTAAGAACAATAATAGCCAATACCATTGTTTTTGTAGAAACAATCTGAAGGAGTCTATATAACCTCACCAACATGCATGGAAATTCAAAAGAAGATTAAACTTTAACAACAAGTTGCAACAATCACCAATAATGTAACTTGTCAACCGTAAGCAAGTGAAAATTTATATAAATATTTGTATTTTGCAATCGTTACGAATGGATCAAATTCGCTGAAGTTCAGGGAAGCGTTTGTCACGATTTGCGGATTTGTAGTCATCATTTTGAAGAAAAGTGTTACAAAAGTTTCTTTTCGAGACCCTTATTACATCGAGGGGTTGTTCCCACTATTAAAGACACTGAGAATAAGTGTAGGAAGAAAAGCACTTCTGTAGAAGGTAAGTAATTTGGTTGATGTAATTATTATATAATATTTCTTCACAATTCTTGATGGATACTCAAACCAGTTTTTTTCTGAATTTTAATTATTTCTGTATTAATTATTATTAAATATTAATTATTATTGTTGTTCAAGCATAAAAATTCAAAGTTCAAGGATTAAAAGGTCTTTGAAATTTTAACGATTCAAAGCTTTCTACGTCACACAATTCAGTTTGAAATTGTTCACTTTCAAATACTGGTCTTTAAATTACTCGTCTTAATTTTTATTAATTTAAAAGTTGAAGTGATTTCAAATAATTTAATGGAAGTGTGTGTACCGAAAAAGTTCTGACATTCGTACTGAAATTTTAATTCAAATAGCCACAGCCTAATTTTAAAAAAATGTTGATTTTTGCGGAATTGAAACAAAAAATTTAGAAGCTTCTTAAGACTTGCAAATGGCCTTGAAAAAATAATAACATTTTCTTATGATTTGTAGGAAAATTGAAACCTATTTTTCATTTTTAAAAATTATTTGAAGAGAATATCTGAAAATATTATAAAGGATTTCCGAAATAGTCCAAGCAGAATATGAAACATTGTAGATCATGTCACTGAGAGTCTTACGAGTGCAATAATACTGGACTTACCGATTTTTCATGAATCGGAGAACCGAAAATATCAGCAAACAAAAAAGTGCAAAGCACAAGTGGAAATATCGAACAAATCCGTAAATTCGTCATCCTTCTCGTCAAAACTTCACGAGAATTGAGAACTGGATGTTTCCTGATTCTGAGAGAGCTTTTAAAGTAAAATACACGCATTTACAAAGATGTTATCATAAACCAGAAAATGAATTGAGCCAATCGGAAAATTCAAGTTTCTCGCATATAATTATACTCAGAATCACACAATCACATTATACGTAAAAATGTTGTTAATTAATGCCTAGATAATCATTTTATCACATGTCTGATGTATCTGATTATTGAACGAGGGCAAATGCATCTCTTCAAATTGGAAAGGGTGCTACATTTAAATGATAAATAATTATATTTATTAATAATTGATATAATTTATTTATAATATTTACAATATGAATAATAATATTAATGCAAAATAAATTTTGTTTGTTAATATATCTATAATACTTTTCAGTTGTGTTTTCAAGTCAAAAAGACAAATTTTCAACTAAAGAAATGAATTTTTAAATAAAACTATGAATTTTCAACCAAAAATATGAATTTTTAACCAAGTAGATGAATTTTCAACCCAAAAAAATTAATTTTTTAACAAAAAAGACTGATGTTCAACAAAGTTTATGAATTTTCATCTAAAAAACATCAATTTTCAAACAAATTTAGAACAGTTAAAATGTTGGAAAAATAAATGTTCAACAAAAAAAAAAAAAAAAAAAAAAGGAATTCTCAACAAAAGTTGAGTAGTTGAGTAGAAAATTTAATAAATATATTTTTTAAAGAATTAATTTCTTTGTCTAAAAAGGAAACTATTTGTTGGAAAATTCATTTCTTTATGTTAATAGAGAAAATTCATGTTTTGGGTTGAAAAATCCACTATTTGCCCAAAAATTCATATTTTCGGTTGAAAATTCATCATTGTGATTAAAAATTAATTTCTTTGGTTGAAAATTTGTTTCTTTTCAGTTGAAAATTAATTTTTTTTTCAACTGAAAATATAACTATTCCATTTTTGCTTGAAAATTTATATTTTCAGTTAAAAATTAATTAATTTGACTGAAAACTCGTTTTTTTTTTGTAATATACTTCTGTGACTACAAATTGAAATATTATATGTTTGGTTTGTAAATTTATCATTTTTAGTTTAAGATTGAATTATCTTGTTGAGAATTCATTTTTTTGATTGAAAATTGATTGTCCCAACTGAAAATTCAATTGTTACATTTTTTGTTAAAAAATAATTTGTTTTTATGAAAAAAAAATAATAATAAATAAAGCGATGCATTTTCTCGTGAAATTAAAACAATGTAATTATTATTTATAAAAGTAGACAATACGATTGTTTAAATCCTAATAAAATTTTTGTTTGAAAAAACGCAACTTTCTAACTCTATTCTAAAAACAAATTGCTGAAAATAATAATAAATTGTTCAAACGATTCATGTCAATATCTGCTTATCAGTATAAATAATCATTAATATTCAAAAGAATGTCTTTTCTACTATGAAAGATGACTTTAAAAAAAAAATACTTGAATTTTCAACAAAATAATTAAATTTTTAACTTTTGAATTCATCAAAAAGATGAAATTTATTTTTAAAAAAGTTTTTCAAAACCAAAAAGACGAATTTCCAACAAATATGGATTTTTCACTTGAGAAAGAAAATTTTACCTAAATCGTTGGACCTTTAAGCCAAAAGACAAATTTTCTCTACAAAAATTGAATTTACAAAAAAAAATATGATTTCAGCAAAAAATTATTTTTCCACAAAACTGGTTCATTTTTACTCAAGAAAAATGAAATTTTAAACCAAGAAATTTTTTTTCACTGAAAAATGAGTATTATCAACTAAAAAAGATCAATCTTGAAAGAATGGAAAAGTTACATTTTCAGTCCAAAAATTAATTTTTAACAAAAAAAAGACTTTTGCACTAAACAGTTACTTTTTTAATCAAAGAAATAATTATTTAATCAAAAAAATTCTTCAATCGAAGAAAAAAAAATTTTAACAATGTAGTTCAACTTTTACCAAAGTAGTTGAATTTTCAATTTAAAAAGAATAATTTTCAACAAAATAGTTAAACTTTCAACCAAAAGAGATGAATTTCCAACTAAAAATATAACTCTTCGGAAAAAAAATTATTTCTCAACAGAGTAATTCAAGCAGATTTTTTAAACAAAATATGCAATATTTCTACTGGAAAAATATTATACGAAAAGAGTTGAATTTTTAACCCAAAAAGACGAATTTTTATCAGAACAGTTGAAGTTGCAAGAAAATGACGTCTTTTTAAGAAAATTGTTGAATTCTTAACCAAATAATAAAATTTATAACTAAAAAGATAATCTTCAAAAGAAAGTTTTTGCAAATTTGCAAAAATTACGTACATGAGTGAAGGCCCCCCTCCCCCCTTCCGTAACAAAACGTAATAAAATGTCTCAACCCACCCTCCATCCCTTGAGCTGTACCGTAATTTGAGTACGGCCCTGAAGCATATTTTATTTATACAAAACTATAGGCACGGATTCCAGAAACTCTTATCGCAAAAGATTGATATGGTGATATGTGTAGTTACTACAATTATTTATGTATTATATAATAATGATATGCATTGGGCCTGCAATTTAACATTTTCTTACATTGTTTTGTACGTTACTTCATTGACTTTAGCAATAAAATACAATTTAATTGCATTAGTGATTTTTCTGTGGAAAACCTGGTCTAGCATAATCGCATTGAAAGCAATTTATGAGTTTTACGTAATCTCAAGTCGAGATTCCTCTTTCGATATGATGCTCAGCTAGTGCTGATTGCGTGAAATGTTTAAACCTGACTTTACTACATGTTCCCTTATGCGTGGCTCACCACCCTCCCGGTTTCTCCAATATAGGCTGTTCCACGAAAACAAGAACGGTTGGCAACGGATCCATACTAGCTGACTCCCTGGGTAAACGGCGTTCATACCATCATAGCAGGAACAAAAAAAACCGGGAGGGCGGTGAGCCAACATGTGGAGGAACATGAGCGTGAAGTCAGGCTTAAACATTTCACAATCAGCCGGATGAAAGTGTTTGAAAATCATAAAAATAATTTTGAAATAGCAAATGGAAGAAAAATGTTAATATGGCGGTAATATGCAAAAGTCGGTCACTTTGAAGAGTAGATTTTTTTAATTCATTAGAATTGGAAAAACAAAGTTTTTCAATCTGTCCCCTTTTTTATCTATTCCCTCTTTTTCCCCTTTTCAGCCAGTTGCGGAGGGGCAGATTCTTTATTTTTAACATTTTTCTCATAATGGATGGAAAGTATTTTTTTATTTTAAATGTTTTTCTGAAACTGGAAAAGGGAGTTTTTCAATTTTCAACGTTCCGACTAAAACCTTGAGTTGAAGGGGGTCAGATTCCTTATTTCAGAAATTTTTTTTCAGATGATAAATCCTTTTTTCAGTATTATTCATTTCTGAGACTTCAGCCGATTCGTCTTAAATCAACACATCTTTTCTGTTCTCGCCTCAAATTGCAATTATGATAGTTAAAAACTGTTTACAATAAAAATCGATTTCAATTATAATATAAATGACAGTTACTTCCCTAATTTTCAATAAAATGTAAAAATGGAGGTTAACCAGCTATTTTGAAAAAAAAGTAAGCGCATTTTCAAAATTTTTGAGACCGCCCTTTTTCTAATTGAAAAATTCTATGTACGGTTATCAGTAGTACTCAAGAATGCAAGCAATTTATCATGATGTTTTTTTTTATAGAAACAAACTGAACTGAGTTATAGCATTTAAAAAATTCCCCAAAACAAACGAAAATTAACATTTTTAGCCAAGCAACACACGATATGAAAAAATGTCTGGAAAGGAAAAACGTCGCATCTTGAACACCCTACAAGATTATAATAACAACTTTTAAAAGTTTAATGAAAAATCGAAAAATTC
>CAKNXH010061833.1:20069-36669 GCA_932178445.1 Andricus quercusramuli | reverse complement strand
TCCAGACGAAATTCAAGGACAATATTCAAAACGAATTTTAGGCGAAATTTGAGGCGAGATTTGAGACAAGTTTTCAGAAGAAATTCAAGACTAGATTCAAAACCATATTGAAGATAAGATTCGAGGCGAGTCCAAAAAGAGAATCAAGAAGAGATTTCAAATGAGAATCGAGACGAAATTTGAGAAAATATTCCAGGTGAGATTCGAGACGATATTTGAGACAATATTTTGAACAACATTTGAGACAAGATTCGAGAATTGATTTGAGAATCAAGTTTATATCCGAAACAAGATTCGAGACGAGTTTAGGGTGACTTTCGAGACGAGTTTGAGGCGACATTCGAGACGAGATTGAAGATGAAATTCAAGATGAGATTCAAACCGAGATTCGAGAACAGATATGAGATGAGATTTAAAATGAGGTTTGAGACGAGATTCGAGACGAGATGCAAAACGAGATTCAAGACGTGATTCAATATGCAATTTAAGACAAGATTCAAGGCAAGTTTTGAGACGAGATTCAAGACGGAATTCGACATAATATTGTAGACGAGATTCAAGAAAATATTCGAGACGAGATTAAAAACAAGTTTCGAAATGAGATTCGAGACAAAAATCCAGACAATATTCAAAATGAATTTTAGGAGAAATTTGAGGCGAGATATGAGACGAGATTCGAGACGTGATTCAATATGAGATTCAAGACAAGATTCGAGGCGAGTTTCGAGACGAGAATCAAGACGAGGTTCGAGATAAGATTGTAGACGAGATTCGAGAAAATATTCGAGACGAGATTAAAAACCAGTCTGAAAATGAGATTCAAGACAAAATTCCAGATAATATTGAAAACGAATTTAAGGCAAAATTTGAGGCGAGATTTTAGATGAGATTCGAGACAAGATTCAAGACGAGATTCGAGACCAGATTTAAGACCAGATTCAAGGCAAGATTTTAGACAATATTTGAGGCAAGATATGAAACAAGATTCGAAAATTGATTTGAGAATCAAGACAAGATCCTAAACGAGATTCGAGACGAGATTCGAGATGAGTTTGAAGCGACATTCGAGACGAGATTCAAGATGAAATTCAAGAAGAGATTCAAGGCGAGATTCGAGATGAGATTTGAGATGAGGTTCGAGACGAGATTCGAGACGAGGTTTAAGATGAGATTCAAAAGAATTTTCAAAAGTTTTTGTAAAAAATTAATTTGCTTAGTTGAAAATTTAACTATTGCGTTGGAAATTTATGTTTTTTAGTTGAACATTCATACATTTGACTTAAAATTAGTTTTTTAAATTAAAACTTAATTTTTCTAACTAAAAATTTAACTGTTCTATTTTTTCTCAATTTTTGTTTACAGACGTTACATCTTTTCAGTTGAAAATTCATTTTTTCAACTATTTGGTGGAAAATTCATTTTATTTATTTGAAAACTTATTTTTTAAACTTAGAATTAAACTTTTTTTTGTTGAAAATCTGTTTTTTTTTTAGTTGAAAATTTATTTATTTTGTCGAAAATTCATCTTCTTGGTTGAAAATTAAACTTATTGGTTACAAATGTACTTTTTTGTTTGAGGATGCATCATTTTATTTAGAAGTTTATTTCTTTGGTCAAAAATTCAAAAATTTTCATTTTTGCTAGAAACTTGATCTTTTTAAGTTGAAAATTCATTTATTCTGCTTTAAAAATTTCTTTTTCGTTAGAAATTCAATTATTTAGGTAGAAAATTCATATTTTTTTTTATAAATTCTACTTTGTTTTTAAAAATTAGTCCTCGTGATTCAAAAACTTGACATTTTGGATGAGAATTTTTCATATTGCTTGAAACTTCTGGAATTATTAAAAATCTTTTAGAATTTTCTAGAAAAAATTAAACTTGTATTTCAAAAATGTTTGAAGATTCTTACGGGATTTTCTAGAGTCTTTTACTTTCTTTAATTTTTTCTAATTTTTTATAATCTGTTAATATTTCTGAGACTTTTGTACAACATCCAAATTTTGTAAACGAATATTCTAGAATAATGAAACATTATCCCAGAATGTTCTTCAAATATTTAAGAATTTTCAAGGATTGTTCTAGATTAATGTAGCGACGGAATACGACATGCTAAATTTTTTAGAACCTTCTTGTTACTTTTAGAACCGTTCAAAATTTTCTAGATTATCCTAGGATTCTTCAGAAAATTCTAGAATGTTCTATAAAATTCTATAATATTTCCGAAGTTTTTAGAATGTCCTAGAATCTTTTATAATTTTCCAGAATGTTCTAGAATCTTCCAGACTTTTTCATCTTTATCAAATATGTTCTAGAAGCTTTTTCAAGCTTTAAAAATGTTCTAGAAGCTTCCTCATATTTCAAATTTTTCAGAATATTCTAGAATCTTTCATCATTTTGGAACGTTTTAGAACGGCTAAGAATGTTCCAGAATTTTCTGGAATCATTCAGAACGATCTAAAATAGGACGGAGTGAAAATTTTTACCAGGGAAAAAATGGAAATGAGTGGAATTTAAATTTCAACCAATTTTAAAAAAATGTTGTTTTTTTTCAACAGAAAAATATGTTTCTTAAGAATTATAGGAAAATTTTAATTGATTTTTTCGTGATTGTAATGGATTTTGAAAAATTTTAATATTCAAATCCAAAAACGGAACAGAAGGTATTAACCGGTTTTACCAATTTTTTTGTCTACTTTTTTTTATGTCAGAATATTCTAGAACGTTACAGAATTTTGTAGACCAAAAATATTTTCTTTGATTTTTGGTAAATTAAATATATACCGAATAATTTTTTTTACGATTTTGTAATTTCAGCTGAAATTTTAGATCTATTTGAAGATAGCCTTAATCGCCTGACGGACTGCAATCCCTGATCCCCGATTACAGCACTGCATTTGTCGTTGCATAACTACAGGGGGGTTTCTCGTATAGTTAAATAAAAAAATAATTAATTTGCAAGAGAATTGAACATTCTAGAAAAATAAACATTCAATCGTAAACAATTTGAAATTATATATTAAACAATTTACATAATAATTTACTAATAAATTTACATGAATTAAATAATTTTATTAAATGAAATTTTTTTAATAATGTTGAATTCCTAACAAACTTTTTCATTCTTTGTTCAACATTCTTCTTCTTGAGTTGAAAATTTAACTTTTTTCTTGAAAATTCTTTTTTTTCCTTAAAAATAATTTTTCAAAGCGAAAATTTAACTATTTCCTTATTGGTGAAAATTTATCTTCCTTAGTTAAAAATTAATTTAATTTTCGAATTTTTTTTTGGTTTAAAACTTAACTATTTTGTTAAAGAAAAAATTACTATTTGGTTTAATATTCTTGTATTTTGTTAAATTTCGTCTTTTTTCTTAGAAAATTTTTCATGTTGTTTAAAAATTCAATTTTTTGTTTAAAAATATATATGCTTTGTTTAAAATTTATAGATTTTGGCAGAAAATTAATCTTCTTGGTTCAGAATTCTTTTTTTTTTTTTTTGAAAATTAATTTTTTGAACTAAAAATTTAACTATTACGTTTCATATTATAAATTTATTTTTTTAGTTAAAAATTCTACTTTTTGGTTAAAAATTGAACTATTTCGTTAAAAATTTATTTGCTTTTTGGTTGAGAATTTATGCTTTAACTGGAAATTTAACTATTTCCGGTGAAGATTCAATATTTCAGTTAAAAATTAATTTCTTGGGTTGAAAATTAGTAATTAATTTCCTTAAAAATTGTTTATTCTTGGTAAAAATTTAATTTTTTAACTGAAAATTTAACTATTATATTTTCGACGAGAAATGTATCTTTTTTAGTTACAAATTTAACTATTTCTCGCAAAATTTATATATTTTGTTAAAAATTCCTGTTTTTGATTGATTTCAACTGTTTTTTATTTTAAATTGAATTTTTTTGGAAATATTAATTATTGCTTCTTTTGTTGAGAATTCTTTTTTTTTTTAATCAAATTTTTTTTTCAATGTTGAACTACTTTGTGAAAAATTAATTTTTTTGTTAAAGATTCACCACTTTAGTTAAAAATTCCACAAATTGGCCGTAAATTCACTTTTTTGTTGAAAATTCAGTTGTTTTGTAGAAAATTGATCTTTTTGGCTTTTGCTTAAAAATTAGACTACTTATATAAAAATTTAACAATTCTTTCAGTCGAAAATTCAATTCTTGAGCTTAAAAATTCAGCCATTCGATAAAAAATTAAAACATTTTGTTTAAAGTTTAATTTTTTGTTAAAAATCCAACTATTTTGTAGAGCCATTTTTTCTGTCGAAAATTCCAAATTTTTTTTTTAAATTCCTATTTTTGGAATAAAGTTAATTTTTTATAGTAGAAAACTCAAAATACTAGAATTAACCATTTTTTTTAGGAATTCTAACTATATCGTCGAAAATTGTTTTTTTTTTTGTTGAACATTAATTTTTTTGAATGAAAATTTAATTCTTCCAGTTTTTGTTGAAAATTTAATTTCCCTAGTAGAAAATTTGACTATTTTGTTGGAAATTTAACTATTTCCTTAAAAATTCGTTTTGGAAGAAAATTAATCTTCTTCGTTGAAAATTCATCTTTTTAGTTTAAAATTGAACTATTTTGATGAAAATCTTTTTTCCTTTGGTGAAAATTAAATTTTTTAACGGAAAAGTTAACTATTCGGTTTTTGATTGTGAATTTATCTCCATGGTTAAAAATTTGTTATAGTTGAAAATTCATATTTTTAACTGAAAATTTAACTATGCCATTTTTTATTATGAATTTATATTTTTTTGGTACAAAATTGAAACTTATGAATTAAAATTTAATTATTGCATTTTTTGTTTATTATTTAACTTCTGGTCAAAGATTCTGGATTTCAGTTAAAAATGGCATGATTGAAAATTTAACAATTTTCTTGAAAATTCGTTTTCTTCGTTATAAATCTTTTTTTTTTATTTTAAATTCAACTATTTTGGTTCAATATTTAATTTTTTAACTGAAAATTTGAGTAATTCATTTTTAATTGCACATTCATCTTTTTGGTTGAAAATTATTTTTTTCTCTTCGAAAATTAATTTTTTTAACTCAAAATTTAACAATGCCATTTTTTATTATAAATTTTTCTTTTTTAATCTAAAATTTTACTATTTTGGTGAATATTTATTTTTATTAGTTAATTAATTTTCCTGATTGAAAATCTAATTTTTGTTAAAATTTAATTTTTCATCCGAAAATTTAACTATACCAGTTTTTGGGGAAAATTTGTTCCTTTAGTTGAAAATTCAACTACTTCGTTGAAAATTAATTTGTTTTAATTGAAGATTGAACTGTTTTGTTAAAAATTCTTTTTTTTTGGCTTATTTAAACAGTTTCTTATTTAAAACTTGAATCTTTTTTTTTGAAATATTAATTATTACTTATTTTGTTGACAATTATTATTTCTTTGAAAAATCCACTACTTGGCCGTAAAATAACTTTTTTGTTGGAAATCCAGCTGTTTTGTAGAAAATTTGTCTTTTTGGGTTTTGCTCAAAAATTAAAGTATTCATATGAAAATTTAACTATTTTCTTGTTTATAAAATTAAACTTATAAGTTTGAAAATTCAGCTATTTGGCAAAAAATTCAAACGTTTTGTTAAAAGTTTAATTTTTTGTTAAAAATTCAACTAATTTGTTAGAGTCATCTTTTTCGTTCGAAAATTCAACTGTTTTTTTTTTTTGAAAATTCGTTTTTTTGGACTAGAAATTAAATTTTCAGAGTAGAAAACCCAAAAAATTTTAAATAATCTATAATATTTAACCATTTTTTTTACGGAATTCCAACTATATCGTTGAAAATTCGTTTTCTTCGTAATAAATAATTTTTTAAACTGAAGATCTAACTATTTCTTCATTGATGAAAATTTATCTTTCTTAGTTGGAAAATCATCTATTTTTTTCAATTTTTTTATTTCGGAAAAAAATTAATCTTCTTTGTTGAAAATTTATCCTCTTGTTAAAAAAATTAAACTATTTTGACGAGAATCTTTTTTCTTTGGGTGAAAATTAAATTTTTTCAACTGAAAAGTTAACAATTTTATTTTTGACTGAATTTATCTTTTTAGTTAAAAAGTTTTTTTGCGTTGAATATTAATTCTTTTTAACTAAAAATTTAACTATGTCATTTTTCATTATAAATTTATCTTTTTGAGTTGTAAATTCAACTATTTGGTTAAAAATTAAAGTGTTTTGTTGAAAATTTCTCTTTTTGGTAGAAATTAATATTCCCGACCAAAAATCCGTGTTTTTTGTGGAAAATTGATTTTGTTTAGTTAAAAATGTAACTATTTCATGAAAAATTCGTATTTTTTTGCAGTAAATTCATCCTCTTTTTTAAAAAGTATTTTTTTGTTTAAAGATTTATTATTTTAGTTGAAAATTTGCCTTTTTTATAGAAAATTAATCTGCTTGATAGAAGATTCATATATTTCGTTGAAAATTCAATTATTTTCTTAGAAATAAACTATTTGATTTCAAAATTGGTATTTTTTTGGATGAAATTAACTTCTTTGATCAGAATTAATTTTTTTTTAGATTTAAATATCAACTGTTACATTTTTTGTTGAGAATTTGTCCTTTTTCTTTAAAAATTCGGCTATTTGACCGTAAATGAACTTTTTATTGAAAATTCTTTTTTTTTTTTAGAAAATTTATCTTTCTGGCTTTTGCTTAAACAATTAGAATATTCATATGAGAAAATTATTCTTTCGGTCGAAAATTCAACTTTTAAGGTTAAAAATTTAGCTATTTGGTAAAAAATTCAAACATTTTGTTTAAAGTTTAATTTTTTGCTAAAAATTCAATTATTTTGTTAGAGTCATCTTTTTCCGTCGAGAATTTAACTGTTTTTTTAATTCTCTTTTAATTACGTAATTAAAATAAAAAAATACAAGATCGAAAAAGATAAAAGTTTTAATAATAGATCTATTAGATTTAACAATTTTTTTTTAGAAATTCTAACCATATCGTTGAAAATTCGTTTTTTTTGTTGAAAATTAATTTTTTTTAGTGAAAATTTAATTATTTCATTTCTTGCTTAAAATTTAACTTCGTTAGTTTAAAATTCTACTTTTTGGTTGAAAATTGAACAACTTTGTTAAAAATTTAGTTTTCTATTTCTATTTCGGAAGAAGATTAATTTTCATTGTTGAAAATTTATCCCTTTGCTGAAAATTGAACTATTTCGATGAAAATCTTATTTCTTTCCGCGAAAATTAAATTTTTCAACTGAAAAGTTTTTGGTAGAAAATTGATCTTCCTAGTTGAAAATTCAACTATTCCTGTGAATATTTATTGTTATCGGTCAATTAATATTCCTGACTAAAAATCCTGTTTGTTTCATTTTTGGTTGTAAATTCATTTTTTGTTGGTTCAAAATTTATTTTTTATCAATGAAAATTTAATTATTCCATTTTTTATTTATAATTTAACTTCCTTAGTAAAAAATCCCACTATTTTCTTGAAAATTCATTTTCATCGTTATAAATCATTTTTCAAATTGAAAATTTATCTATTCCTTTATAAGGTGAAAATTTATCTTTCTTAGTTGACAAATCATGTATTTTTTTCAAATGTTTTTTTTTTTCAAGAAAATTAATCTTCTTGGTGGGAAATTTAATTTTCAACTTAAAATTTAGTTTTTCTGTTTTTAATTGTAAATTTATCTTCTTGGTTAAAAATTATTTTTTTCGTGTTGAAAATTAATAAATTTTTTTTAACTAAAAATTTCACTATGCCATTTTTTATAAATTAATCTTCTTTAGTTGAAATTTCAACTATTAGGTTGAAGATCAATGTATTTTGTAGAAAATTTGTCTTTTTTTGGTAGAAAATTAATCTTCTATGTTCAAAATTGAACTATTTTTTTGGAAATTTTTTGTTGTTAAAATTTAATTTTTTAGTTGAAAATTCAACTACTTTGTTGAAAATGTATTTTTGAATTTAGATCTTATTTTGTTGACAATTATTTTTTCTTTGAAAAATCCACTACTCAATTGAAAATAGTTGAAAATTCAGCTGTTTTGTATTTTTAAAAAATTTTCGGCTTCATTTAATTTTAAATTAATTTTAATAAATTAAAAAATCTTTCAAAAACTTAACTATTCTGTTTGAAAATTCGTCTTGTTAGAACAAAAATGCATCGTTTATAGTAGAAAACTTAAAATATTTAAAATTCAACTATTTCAATTACCTAATTCGAAATAAAAAAATACAAAATCAAAAAATGGAAAAGTTAAAAAATAAATCTGTAAGATTCAAAAATTTGAAAATCTAAATTCAAAAATTGAAGAGTCGGAAGCCACTAATCTTCAGTATTCAAAAATCTCAATTTCTCAGCTCTCGGTTTTAGAATCGGTGCCATAAATTTTTGATTTTTGCGATAAAAGGCATTAAAATGTCATGTTTCTAATTTCTAATAATACTTCCGGAAGCGATTTCCAGAATCAGCGACTCTGCAAATTTGATCAGTTCCTCCCCCTTTATTTATTCCCCACGGTATTTTTTTTTTATTGCATTTTTATCAGTGTCAAGATTGACACTGATAAGAGATGTTCGAGCTTCTATTTGTCTCGAACTTTCAGTCTATTAGTTCTGAATTGATCAGATTAACCGAAAAGGGGAGATATCACTGGGCTACCGAGTTTACGATTTCCTGATAAATAATTCTCAAATTAGTGGCTCATTTTCTAGAAATTACCAGAAATGCCTCTAAATCATGAACCAGCTAAAGTGTCTCATTAAAAAATAATTATTATTCATTTTTATTAACAAAAAAATATATTTTTAAAAAATCAAATAAAAAATAGTGATAGTGAAAACTGCAGAAATCGATGAAAAGTTCGTAAAAAAGTGCCGTGAAAGTATGAACCGTATCTGAAACCAATTTAGGATGGTTTTATATTAGTGATCTATTTTTGTTCCATTTTTGGCTCCAGTCAATGAGATTTTTTTGCGATTTTTTTGTGCAATGGTGAAATTTCAAATTAAAAATAAATAGTTTTCCCACGTTTTTTGCAAACGGGATGCGCACTACTTCCGGTACCGCCAGTGGGGCGACAAATAATGTTTCCGGGGAAAAAAATATTTCGAGGGTGGGGGTACCGGTCGAAAAAGAAAATTGTGAAGGGAAGAAAAAAAAAGATGATGAAGAGGAGGATGAGCAAGAGAAAGGAGAATTAAAAGAAGAAGAGAATAAAGCACCCGATGGCGGTTGGGGGTGGATGGTGGCCCTTGGATTAGTAGTAGTGTTTGTGCGTGATCTTGAAAAATTAAAAAAAAAAATACTTTTCCAAAAAATATTTTCGAAAAATGTTCATAATTTCGAATTAGTTACAAGTATTTATAATTTGACGTTTAATTTTTTTTTAATCTTCCTTTCAACCATCTACTTTCGAAATAATTAATTAACTTAATTATTTACTTAATTACTTAATTAAAAAAATACTTTTTATTAACTTAGTTACTTGTTTGATCCGCGGTTACTAAAAAGTTACTTATTTTATGAAAAGGTTACATTTTTCCCAGAAATAACTAAATGAATTAATTCATTAATCGTATTATTTAAAAAAAATTGTGAAAATTCAAAAATTTTCAGTAAATTTGGCACTCTAGAGGAAAAAGAAATTAGGAAAAAACAATAAAATAATAATTTTTTCGTATGTCAAATGCATAAAAAGGGGTATCTATTGAATCATTTTGTATCCTGATGAAAAATCAAAATTTAGTTAAAATTGCTAGTTTTTAAATTGAAATTAAAATCTTTTTTGTTGAAATTTTAGTTTAAAATTTTTCTGTTTGGTAGAAAATTAATTTTCTTGATTGAAAATCACCCTTTTAATTTAAAATTAAATTAAATTAATAAAATAAAATAAAATTAATTTTCATTAATTAAAATTTAAAATATAATTTTAGTAATTAAATTCATTTTAAATACATGATTTTATTTGAAAATTCATCTTTTTGGTTAGAAATGTATTTATTTTGTTGAAAATTCGTCTTTTTCGGTTGAAGATTTCCCTATTTTGGTAGAAACTTCAACTGTTTTATAAAAAATTGGTCTTTTTGCCTTAAAAACTCAACAATTTGGTTAAAAAATCGTCTTCTAGAGGAATTCTACTATTTTTTTATATTAAATTAAAATAATTTTTTATTATTGTATCAAGTATTACATTTTTCGTTAACAATTTTTTTGTTGTTGAAGATTTATAATTTTGGTGGGAAATTCTCGTTTGAAAATAAATTGAAAATTAATCTTTTGGGTTGGAAATAAAATTACTTGGTTGAGAGTTAAACTTTTTTGTTACAATTATTTTTTGCTTGAAGATTAGTCTTTTCAATTCAAAATGTATTTCTTTGGTTGAAAAATGATCTGTTTTATTTAAAAAAAATTTTTTCTTTGGATGGTTTTCGGTTGAAAATTATTTTCTTTAGCCGAAAATGTAACTATTATTCCTGCCGAATATTCCATAAATTAGTTAAAAATTCATCTCTTCGGTCGAACATTAATTTTTTTACTAAAAATTTAATTATTCAATTTTTGGTTGGAAAATTATATTTTTCAGTTGAAAATTCGTCTTTTTTGGTAGAAATTAGTCTTCTTGGTTGAAAAATCACCTTTTTGGTCAAAAATTCAATTTTAGTTAAAGATTCATCATTTCACTTGAAAATTCGTCTTTCTTATTTGAAATTCCACTATTCCAATTAAATATTCACAATCTTATTTGAAAATTCATCACTTTGTTGGAAAATCTAACTATTTTTTTGAAAGTTATTTTTTTTTTTTAAGTATTTTTTTTACTGAAAATTTAACTTATTCCAATTGAAAATTCTGTAATTGTAGTTGAAAATCCACCTGTTTGGTTAAAAATTAATTTTTTTAACTTGAAATTGAATTATTTAAATTTAATCTTCAAATTGAAGTTGAAAATTGAGTTTAAAGTTAAATTGATATTTACTCGTTGAAAATGCAACTGTTTTACAAAAATTGGTCTTTTTGCCTTAAAAACTCAACAATTTTGTTGAAAAATAACCTATTTTGTTGAAAAATCGTATTTTAAAGGAGTTCTACTGTTTTTTTATATTAAATTAAAATCTTTTTTGTTATTATATCAACTATTAAATTTTTCGTTAAAAATTCATCTTTTTCAGTCAGAAAAATTCAACAATTTTGTTAAAATATATAGAAAAATTAATTAATTATAAACTATTTGTTAAAATGTTTAAAATGAAATTTCAAACATTGAAGATTTTCAAATTATAGTTCATTAAAATTTGAATTGGATTCAAATTTTTTTAATGAAATCCAATCTGATTATTTAATATTAAATTATATTATATTATTATATATTAAATAAATTATATTTAATAGAAAACAAATTTCAATTCAATAATATTCGGGAATTTTATTAGACGGGAATTTCTCAATTCGGTAATATTATAAACTGTTTGAGAATCTTATTATTATTATTTATCATTATTATTATTTATTAATTCGGGATTTTGATTTTTCAGCAATTTTATAATTTCGAGAATTTTATTATTCTAAAATTTTCTATTTCAGGATTTTTACGGGACAACTGAAAAATCCTGAAGAATAAAATTTCCGGCACTGTAAAATTCCAAAATTGAAAAATTCTCGGATAATAAAATTTCCGAAATCATAAAATTGCCGAAAGATAAAAATCCCGACTAAATAAATAATAATAATGAATAATATTGAAGTCTTAATTAATTTTAATTTTAGTTTTTTTCATAAACTGGGAAATTTCCAAATAATGAACTTCCAGACAGAAAATTTCCGAATATTATACAATTAAAATTTTTTTTAATAAATATAATTTATTTATTAAGAATACATCAATCAAATATTTTTATCAAAACCTTTTTTTTTTTTGAAATTTACAAAATTGTTTTTTGAAATTAAAATAACAATATCTGTACAAAAACTGTGTAGAAAATAAATTCAAAAACATGTGTGCCTCGAAAGAAAAAATATATCTTCTCAAATTTTCTCTGTATCTGATAACATCAACTTTGCAGGATTCAATTCAGCACTAATTTATTTATTTACTTTATTTTATTATTTATTATTTTATTTATTCATTGCTTAGATTAGCAACAAAAAAAATTATTGCAAAAAAATAAAAAAAGTGGGGTTTTCCATAAAATACTGTATTTTTTTCCCCTCCAGATTTTGAATACATAAAAAGGATATTTTCCTGAAAATATAATTTTTGACTTTTATGAGAAAAATTCTCCTAGCTACAAAAATTGTTCAGCCCACATAAAACGCACAGGATGTCTTCTTTATAGAAGGGCAATAAAAAAATAAAAAAACATAATTATTGTTTTTTTGTTGAAAATTTATTAATTATATTTTCAAAAAATTACTCGCTCCTTTGTTATTCTTGAACTTTTTTTCAATTTTCCGATGGATTTCGAAAGAGAAAGGTAAAAATCAAGAAGAAAATTGAAAATATATGTCAAAACCATAAATCTCTAAAGACAGATTTTTTTAAATAAACAAAATTAAAATACTCGTATCATCACTCTTATAAAAATATGAAAATATTTTAAATCAATATTGATATCATTTAAATCAAATATTTAATTTTAGGAAAAAACTTTAAAAACTTAAATTTAATTTTGTAATCTTACAGTTGCAAAAACTGACTTGAAAATTTTTTCAAATTCAAGTAAATTTTTTTTTTTAATTTCAGTAGTTCAGAAAATAAATTTTTTTTCTAAATTTTAGTCATTCTCAATTTGTAGAATTACTAAACTGTAAGGGCCAATTGTGTCCAATTGTGTGAAATTATAAAAAATGCAACTTTCGAAAAAAATTTTTTATAAACAATTAAAAAACAAACACGCGCGTTACACCCTCAAATTTTTTGTCTCATGCAATTTTTCAATTAAATTATAATGATAATTTTTTATTAACAATAGCGAATTTAGAGGAAAAACAATAACATAATAAAGCAACAAATTCCTTAAGATTGCAAATCGTCTTTTGAAAAAGAGAGCCTTACCTCAAATTGTTCAAAAAATTTGTATCTTCTATCAACTCTAGTGATTTTTTATTGAACCTATACCAATTTCCGGTATACTGATAAATAATTTTAGACGAAAAACACTAATATAAGGAAAAAAAATTCTAAATCGTAAATCTTTTTTTAAATTAACTAATTTTTGTTTAAAATAACCGATTTCCAATGGAAATCTTTAAAATAACCTCAAACCGTCCCAAAATTCTAAATCTTCTTTTGAAATATCAGTTTGTGGGTAAAACGCTATCGTAACCTAAAATTGTTAAACATTGTTAACCTTTAAAAGTATTCTTTAAAATGATTTCTATTAAAAAATGTCAATTTTCGGTCAAACTTGCTAACATATCGAAAAACGTAAATGGTTTGATAATGTTTTATCTTTGAAATCTAATAATTTTGTATCAAAAATACCCATTTCTGGTGTAAAACGCTAAAATAACCTGAAAATAATGAAAAATATTAATCTTGATGATGATCCTGTAATGATTTTTTTTGTCTTATAAAAGTTATTATTTTCAAATGCCAGTTATTGGGTAAAACGCTAACGTAATCTAAAGTTGTTGGAAATTATAAACCACAAATTGATGTTTGTTTAAAAATGCAAATCTCCGGTGAAAATTCGTCACAAATCGAAGAACATAAATTGTTCAAAAATGTTTCATTTATGAAATCTAATAATTTCGTATTGAAAATATCCATTTCTGGCGTAAAACGCTAAAATAACATGAAGTTGTTGAAATAAACAAGATTACAAATTTTATTCAAATTATAATTATTCGTTTGAAATTAACAATTCTCGATGTAAAACAACAACGTAATCTAAAAATTTTCATTGATTAGGTAAAACGATAACGTAATCTAAAGTTGTTAAAAATTATAAACCACAACAAAATTGTTGGTCAAAAAAGTCAATTGTTGAATAATGTTTCATCTTTAAAATCTAATAATTTTGTATTAATGATATCCATTTCTGGTGTAAAACGCTAACACAACCTAAAATTGTTGAAAACTAGGAATCTTGATAATGATAACGTAATGATTTTTATTTTTTCAGAATAGTTATTATTTTGAAATACCAGTTATTGGGTAAAACTCTAACGTAACCATGAAATTGTTAGAAATTATAAACCACAACATTAGTTTTGTTTGGAAATGTAAATTTCCGGTAAAAATTGTTCACAAATCGAAAAACATCAATTGTTCAAAAATGTTTTATTCAAGAAATTCAATAATTTCGTATAAAAAATATCCATTCATGGTGTAAAACACTAACAAAGCCTTAAATTGTTGAAACTAGGAAGCCTGATTACTGTAATGATTTTTATTTTCTGTATATTAGTCTTTATTTTAAAATAATAAATATGGGGTAAAACGCTAACGTAATCTGAAGTTGTTTAAAATTATATACCTTTGAAATGATTTTTGATGAATAATATCAATTTTCGGTAGAACATGCTAACATATCAAAAAACGTAAATTGTTCAATAATGCTTTTTATTTTAAACCTAATAATTGTGTATTAAAAATACCCACTTCTGGTGTAAAACGCTAACATAACATCAAATTGTTGGAAACTAGGAATCTTGATAATGATAATGTAATGATTTTTATTTTGTTCAGAATAGTTTTTATTTTGAAATGCCATTTATTGGGTAAAACTCTAACGTAACCAAAAGTTGTTGAAAATTATGAACCACAAAATAATTTTTTCAAAATGATTATCGTTCAAAAATGTAAATTTCCGTTAAACATTCTCAACAAATCGAAAAACATAAATTGTTCGGAAATGTTTCATTTATGAAATCTGATAATTTCGTATTAAAAATATCCATTTCTGGTGTAAAACGCTAAAATGAGTAAAACGCTAAAATGAGTAAAACGCTAAAATGAGTAAAACGCCAATAATTTAGAAAAGCATAACAAAATTCTTAATAATTGTGAATCTTCAAAATGTTTGAAATCTACGATTGTTTATACAAAATAACTATAACTTAATCCAAAGTTTTCTAAGATTTTTCTTAGATTTAATTTTAAAATTTTCCAATTTAAGATATAAAACGATTCATAAAAACTAAAGTTAAAGGACAGAGATTAAAAAATTTTCAACAACAATAATAATATTGTTAAACTATTTTTGCAAACAGAAAATTAATTTTCCATATTTGCACTTGTTCCCTTTTTTCTTAAATTAGGTAAAAATTACTTTTTTTTTATTTATTTTTTTTATTTTATATGCATATATATATTTTTCCCTTATTGTTCAAAAACAATTATTATAAACAATATAACATAATAAAAAAAATGAAAAAACAATTGCTGGTTGCTTCGAATTTGACTCTTTACTTTTATTGTCTAATTTGAGTGGATTAAGTGATCAGTTTACAGTTTAACAATAGTGAATCAGTTTTTAGATATCTTATCTCTTATCTATTATTATGTGTTTGTTTGGATGACTGATGCAAACTTTGTACAGAGATATTTGTTATTTGAATTGTATATAGAAAAATTAGATCTATTATTAATTAATAATTATTATCAATCACCAGTAGTTTTGGAATGTCAATTATTATAATAATCGTTATTCACTACGATGTATTGAACTGACTTTTATTTAAACTATTTTCCTAAATAATTTAATTATAATTTGAAATTTTTTGTTAATTTAACATTTTTTGAATTTCTAGACGACAACCATTGGACCCGCTGCTTCATTTACGATAATCTTTGGAGACTTTTTAGATCAGACGGGGCAGGCTGGATCAGTCACAACGATTCTTAATTCCGTCTTTAATATTAGCTTTTCTCTTGCTGGTAAATATTTGAGATTGTAATTTTATCGTAATTTGCTAAGTTAATCAGTCCTCAGAAAGTCTATCAATAATCTTGATACGATTAATCTCCCGGAGACGCGCCAAATAAAAATTGAAATGGAATGTTTAGAAATTTATGAGAAACAGATAGTTTTATTTTTTATTTATAAAATTTATTAATACAATTTTTTTTTAATTCCTGAATGCTTCCGAAATATAATGATCTCAAGTAAAATCTCAAAGATTCAATTAGGCATTTTATTTTATTTAAGGGCATGAATGAGGTGGAAATTAAATAAAATTCATTAAGGACGGTTGTTCTGGTCCGATTTGTTTATAATAAAAAATTAGAAACATTTAGGATTTTTTTTCTCGTAAATTCCAATTGATGATTATGAATTTCCTAAAACACTATTTGCTAATGGCAACCCGTTTTCGAAAAAAAATTCAAATTAGACTACGGGTGTCGAAAAAAAAAAAAAAAAAAATCGTAGCCTATTAAGACGTTCAAATCTCCCAATTCCTTTCCCTTCTCATCCCGCCTTTGCCTCTCATCTTATCTCAAACCTCGTCTCGAGTTGCGTCTCGAATCTCGTCTTGAGTATCGCCTCGAGTAACGCCTCGAGTATCGCCTCGAGTATCGCCTCGAGTATCGCCTCGAGTATCGCCTCGAGTATCGCCTCGAGTATCGCCTCGAGTATCGCCTCGAGTATCG
>CAKNXH010061831.1:0-134178 GCA_932178445.1 Andricus quercusramuli | reverse complement strand
TTTCGATTCGCGATAGATGGCGCTGCAATTGCGAAAAATAAAATTGTTGACACTACTTTTAGCTCTACCCAGGAATAACGACGCGGACGTAGTAGTTGTCTATTCCCTTTGGGGTGCTTAATTTCGGTGATTCCCCTTGCCTCTCACCATCCATCGGGGTGCTTGAACTTTTGGCAACGGGACAGTAAAAGTCCATCGAAGTGCGAGGACACCATTTTGAGCACTTATTGTAAAATAACTAATCGAAATCAAGCATCCCTGTGGTGAGAGGCAAGGGGACTCACCGAAATTAAGCACCCCGAAGGCAATAGACAACTACTACGTACGCGTCGTTAGTCCTGGGTAGAGCTAAAAGTAGTGTCAACAATTTCATTTTTCGCAATTGCAGTGCCACCTATCGCGAATCGAAACAAATTTTTCGAATGAAACTTACGTATTTCGTAAAGGAGAATCTGAATCTGTGATAAAAAATTGGGGTAGCCATTTGAAATTACAAAGTTACCCCCACCCCTGTCTCCTGTGGGGGTGGGGGTAGGGTAAATTTTAGCAAATATTTTTTCCCCCTCGAAAATAAAAAGTTTTTATTCCAGACATTTTTTCCGTAGGATGCGTATTTTTTGAGATATTTCGTTGTCTCAAGTTAAAAAAAACACCCTGTATATATATATATATATATATATATATATATATATATATATAATTAACATTCAAGCGCGCGCGTCGGCGGTAGTCTACTGCCCCTGGTAGAAAAACATGAATAACTACAGCCTACGGGTTCCCAGAAGCTCGGGAGGGGCTTGTATTCTCTAGTTACTATGTATGACGAGAAATGGCAGTGACTTGAAATTTCGAAAATTTCAGAAATTTCAATGAAATTTCAAGGTGGCGGTAGGTTAACGCCCCGCGCCCACTAGTGATAAAAAAAGGCGCACCCGCATGAAGGTTAATAAGCAGTCACGGACAATTGTCCAGGAATGGTCCTAAAGGAATAACCCCTATACAGCGGCGTAACAACCGTGCGGAAATCTGATTGGCACCAGGGGCGAGGTGTCTTGAACGGTGACTCTGGGACACCGGATGACTTCTCAGAGTATGCACCCTTATCCTTGCATGCGGAGCTCTACAAGGATGGACGAACCCTTTCTCTAGCTGCTCGTGGGAACAACAGTAACACCACCAAACCACCAAAAAATTGTAGATGTGGTTGAAAACGATCGAACGCGCAGTGCACCCGACAATCTGTCGGCAAAAAGTGCCAATCACCCTAGAGTAAGGGGTGCTGAAAATAATTCAGATGGAAACACGACGACGAACCGGCGAAACGTCCACATTGAGTGGATGTATCAAATCAAGGATGACTTGCTAGACTGCTACGATGACAGCATGATCCCTGCTCTGTGGTGCCAGAAACAACCAGAGCTTCAGCACGTTTCGCTTCAGTTTTTGCTAAATCAACGTGCCTACCTCTCGAAAAATGAATATGTTCGCGGAGGGCTTTACAAGAGAGGTGTGGAGTGGATTAGAGTGAAGTGGTTCAGAGTTGAGCAAAGTGGAACAGAGTAGAGCAGAGAGGAGCAGAGTGTCGCAATGTAGAGCAGATTGGAGCAGAGTGATACAGGGTGGAACAGAGTGGAGCGGACTGGACCAAACTGGAGCGCAATGGAGTGGAGTGGAGTGGAGCTCCACTCTGCACCACTCCACTCCACCCGACATCTCTCTTGTAAAGCACTTCTGGTAACATAATGCTCAAACTAATTCTGAAGTAATTGAATTACTTTTACTGTGGAATTGAAATAAATTAATAATTCAACCTTGTGCATTTCGTAGAAAATACAAATTACGTATAAATAATTTGTAATTTGATTCAATTACATTGGAACAATAGCATATTGCGTGACGAGGGTCGAACGGCAACGATGTCACGAGCATGAAGTTCGCTGCCCGAGCGAAGCGAGGGCTGATATCACACGAGTGAAATCGTTGCCTCGGCCCGAGTCATGCATACAATTTTTCATCATATCGATAGTCGAAAATTCGACTTGAGATTTCTGTAGAGTGGGTCGACAATCAAATTTTCTTCCCTAGGGTTGAAAATTCGATTTGCGACCCGTTCTACAGGCATCGAAAGTCGAATTTTCGATTGAGGTATGATGAAAACCTAATTTTCCTCAAACGTAATTCAATTACATTGGAGTGAAATACATGTAATTTGTCGCGTATATTTGAAATACTTTGTGCCCAGCTGTGCTGGTACGTACGATTCAAAATTATATTGACTGACTGATTGACTGAATAACGGATTGATTAACTGATTGACTGACTGAGATTTAAAACTAACCCGACTGCGACCGATGAAGGTTATACTGAGCCTTTAATATATTTGTACAGATACTATGCCATTTGGGAGTCGCCGCCCTTGCACATAGCGCGTTATACTTCACGTATACATGAAAATGAATAGTGTGCGTTTCGAGAGCAAACAGCCGCTACGCTTAGCGCAATATATCTCATATAAATGCGAATATAGTGTTCTGTACGTTTTCTCGCCCCTCTATACATTTTTTATACCACGCAAATACTTGAGTACTCGATAATGTTTCAATACCAATCTGCTGCTTCAACCTACGCACAATTTCATTGGGCCTTATGCATTCTTCACTCAAAAATTGTATCATAATCCGTTGCGCCACAGACCCTGGGACTTGTTTCACGCTCATCGTCCAAGCTACTGAACGAAAGAGAAGTGAGAGGCCTACCTAGCACCGAGCAAATCTGAAATAACCCCGCTTCAGTCTCCAATTGGTCATAAGTCAATACAGTCGCTTATGTGACAGTGCAGAAGAAACTCCGGTTTATATTTGATCTAGCAACTTCTGAAAAAATCGAAATTATGAAAAAAAAGATGTTCATTCTTTTGTCGATTACGCTTTTTTACTTTTGGTGATTGTGGGTTGAAATATGGCGGCATGCCTGCTGGTCGCGCTTTGTGTCGCGCCGAATAATTTCGCAAATACTCTATTTTTCTGACTAAAGCTTGATCTGATTTTTGGCATGCAAGGTGCGGGGATGTCGATCTCTCAGGTGCTTCGTTGGTGCAATTGGGTTTCATCCTGCTTGGTGTAAAAACCTTGTTTGAAGTGGAGTGTTTACAGTGCTTCTACGTACTATCTGTTCAATAAACATCAGTCGCTCACGTATAATCAGCTGACTGTACACTACCGTATTGTTAGATGGTAGAACCCGGGATGGCAGCTTCGCACGTTGAGCGTTTTGAAGCTCTCCTGTCCTCCATAAAAGAGGATACGTCCGCAACTAAGGCCGATATGACCACGCTAAAGGGTTCTGTGGAACAAATTAAAAAGGATCTTTTGATCCTGAAAGGAGAGGCTGGGACTTTGAAGATCCGAAACGAGGAGCTTGAGAGGAGAAATGCCGTGCTGGAAGATGATGTCAATTTACTTACGGAGGAAGTTCTTCACCTCCGAAGAGATGCATGTGCATAAAATGTAATAAGGGACAAGCTCAAGGACACTGAATCTATTAACAAAGACCTTATGCGGTCCGCTCGCGAGGTATTTTCCAAGGCCAAGGTGGAGTCGGTTGTGGTGGAATCAGCCATCTGTTTAGGAAAAAATCCAGGCTCTAGACCAGTCCTCATCAAGCTAGGCTCGTCATCGCATAGGCCTCGTGTTTTTGAAAGGGCTAAAAACTTTTCGAGTATGGGTCTTTCGGTGACAAACGACCGGTCAAAGATGGAGAGACAATTGAGAAGCCGTCTATGGGAAACGAAGAGAAAACTGTCGGAGCAAGGGAACGATGTCTCAATCGGGGGAAAAGATGTAATTTACAATGGAAAACCCCTATCCAAGGACGACATTCACTCCACGGGCACAGGCTCTCTTCCTAGTTCAACGGAGACATTTCTCGTCGTGAGGAACACTGTTAGGAGACAGAGAGAAAGACCGCCGAAACTAGATGGATCTGGGTCTGATTCAGCATCCTTAACTGGGGAAAGCCAACGGACCAGGACTGGCTTAATTACCGACTTTCTCTCCGGAAATCAGAATCCCGATGGCCCACTCTCGTCTAGTCAAGACAAGAAATCGACATACTGAAGAGATAGCAGAAAACCTCGCAAGAAGAGCGAATGACACTATTGGACTGGCGGGAGAAGACATTCGGGTTGTCTTCCGGAACTCTCGTGGGTTCGCTAACCTGGGAGACATTTCAACGGCTATCTTGGACAGCGATATTCTTTGCGTCTGTGAAACCCTCCCCGTCTGTAACCCTCCCCTCCTGGCTTCCTCATCATGAATGCTTCTCGGCAAGTGCAACTAAAGCAAGTAGATTTGGTAGAGCAAGTGGTGGCTTAGTCATATTTGTGAACCGAAAACGGTATGCCTGCGAAGTCCTTGATATATCCCCTGAGTGGATCTTCATAAAGTGCGCCTTTTCTCCATTACGATTTATAGTCGGATTGATATATTTTAAGCCGGGGCTAGACAGATTTAATTTTCGAAAGTTTGGATTCAGTACTTGCGCGGCTAGAGGAATTATATCCTTCTATTCCCGTGATTCTGGCTGGGGATTTTAACGCGCGTATTGGTAATCTAAACCAGGTACCTTAGGAAGCCTTCCCGGAGGGGATAAATGCATTTTCAGAAAGATCCACGTTGGATCACGACGTGTGTAGAAGGGGTCTTGCTTTGGTTGAATGTTTGGAAGTGCATGCCTTTGCTTTCCTCAACGACAGATTCGGTGGTGATTGGCCGGCAAGCTACACTCGCCTGTCCTGCGGGAGTGGGAGTACTATTGATCTCGCGGCTTGCGCTCTTCAATCAATTTAATTAAAGATTTTTAAGTTATTCCTATTGCTGCTCGCTCCGGCCATCTTCCGATCTGCGTAGACGTGTCAAATGTACGAATGGGTGTTAGGGAGGGGATTGTTGAAACGAGAAATACGAGTGCGAGTGCGAAACTGATATGGAGCGAGGCTAGGAGGGAGGTATTTCTTAATAATCTGTCGTTCTGTGATCCACACTCTTGGAATACGGTCTCATGTGCTTGCAATGAATGAGAATCTCATATCCTCTATTAAGGAAGCGGCGTCGAGAGCGGGAATGATTGCTAGGCCTTCTTGATCTTTTGTGGGGAAGAAACCGTGGTATGACTGGGCCTGTCTTAACAGTAGAAAAAAGGTAGAAAAAAGCTTGAAGATTTGTAAAGTGTCAGGGTTCACGCAACAGGACATGCCTAAATATAATGCAGATAAAAGGGCGTACATATCTCTTATGAACACAAAGAATGCTCTTGAATTTCCAGAATGCTCTTGAAGCAGCCAAAGGTTCTGCAGAATTTTTGAGGGCAGTCAACTTTTTTAAGATTAGGTCTGCGTATGAAAATTCTATCGACCTGCAAACGTGGCAAGACTTCGCGAACTCGTTGTACCCTCCTAAACTTGGACTTGACCTTGCTTGGTCCGTAAATACACATCCTCTCCTGGATGGGTCAATTTCCAAAAATGAAATAATTGCTGCCATACGCAAATGTAAAGCAGGGAAAGCTCTAGGTGAGGATGGCATTTCTGCGGAATTTTATAGAGCGCTTCCCGATTTAGGTGTGGATTACCTTGAATGTTTGTTCAGGAGGGTCTGGCAGAATGAAGAGGTCCCTTAATATTGGTCAAATATTCTTACGTGCGTGCTTTCCAAAAAGGTTGACAAGAAGGATCCAGCCTCATATAGACATTGCGCTAGTCAAGGTTATTGCTAAAATATTCACGCGGATCCTCCTGGACAGATTGGTGGCGTGGATGAATGAGTGTCAGTGTTTTCCAGAATTTCAGGCGGGTTTCAGGGCGGCCAGAGGTTGTATGGACCATATTTTTGTTTTGATTTCCATCGTACAGGTCCATCTTTCCACTCCTGGTCGGAAGGTTTTTGCCTGTTTTATTGATTTCAAGAGAGCCTTCCCCTCAGTCAACCATGATCTGCTCTGGTGTAAATTATTAACCCTAGGTGTCAGAACAAAATTGATTAGGGTAATGAAAAGTTTCTATGATGCAGCTAGGATGTCCATTCGCACTCCAGAGGGCACCACGTCCCCAGTTGACGTGGAATGCAGAGTCCTTCAAGTTGAGCTTCTTAGCCCAATTTTCTTCATCTTGACAATCGGGGATTTGGAAAGTTTTTTGCTGATTCGTGGCCTCAGGGGAATTTCTATTGACCACCTGATCGAAGTTATCCTTTTGGCATATGCTGATGAAATAGTTGTACTTGCTGACACTAGGATTTATTTCCAGAGAAAAATTAATGCCACTGCTGAATATTGTAGATTGAATTATCTGGAAGTCGATACATCTAAGACCAAGACCATGGTTTTTCATAGTCGCACACCTCCGTTGATACCAAATTTTACGTTTGAGGGCACTCAATTGGAGATGGTCCGGAAATATTCCTACCTGGGCAAGCTTTTTGGAAGCTCGGATATCTTTTCTTTGGCGTGTAACAAAAGGGTTACTGCCGCTCAGGTAGCCGTGGGTTCATCTTTGCAAGTCCTTCGAGCCGGAATCTTGGCGCTCTAAACTAATTTTATTTCAGAGAATTATCTCAAGCGTCCTTTTTTACGCCATATGGATCTGGGGTTTGAGGTATTGTGAGGAGGTAGAGGTAATCAAAACTACTTCCTTCAAGATAGTTCTGGGCCTACCTTTACACACACCAGGTTACGCGTTGAGACTGGAACTAGGCCGTGTTCCATTAGTATACTACATATTAAAGACGCTCTTAAATTGGCTGGAGAAGGTTTTGGGTATGGGTGAAAAGAGGCTTCCTAAGGTTTGTTTAAAACGTCTACAGGTCTTTGCGGACTCAGGTAGGGCAGTTCCCAAGTTTCATTGGGTCATGGAGCTAAAGCATCTCATCACATTGTGTGAAATGGAGGCCTTATGGCCCGGCTTGAACTTGATGAGTTTACAGAACAATAAGGATATAATAATCGCGAAATGCGAGACCTATCTTAGAGATGCGGACCTGTACAGGCTGAGTCAGACATCCTCTCTTCAGGTGCTGCCTCACCTATGCTCCCTATACCTCACTATACCCTCACCTATACTCCCATGGGACAGCAATATTTTTATGGCGGAATACCGTCTAGATACGTTAGACTTCTCGCCCATGTGCGTCTTGTGGGAGACGTGAGGGTTTTTTTTCTCATTAAAATTTCTAATTAATTTCTCATTGGTGGATCTTTCTTTTTGATACACTAGGGCAACTCTGCACAATCTGCAATCTTGGGAGTGGAAGAGAATCTGTTTCATTTGTTGGCAGAATGCCCTATGTATGGGGATGTCAGAAAGAATTGTTTCGATTCCGCGTTTAGTCTTACAGCCTCTGGTCCGTTCTGGATTGCGCTTCTGAATTCCCCGGATGAAAAAGAATTATTGCGTGTCGCTAAATACTTGTCCAGTCTGCTAAAATTTAGGGCTTTTATAATGTCTCCGTAGTCGTTAAATGAAAATAAATAATAAAAAAATAAATAAAAATTCTTTTGGTGATTGTGGTCGTGAAAAATCAGAAAACTTAGAAAACAAAAAGAAAATTTAATTCTTTGGCGAATCATGCGAATTACTTGCGATTACCTTATTTCGATCTAATGTATGACCCTTCTTCTCCTCATTTTCACTGTCTGGCATTTCAGACTTCTTATTCACAGACAAATAAAACGCAGTAGTTTATATATTACTGATTTTCGCCTTATAGCGAACAGAATTTTGGACGGAACCTCGTGCAGTTGCATCAGATTTCCAACCACCTAAATCATTCAAGCCAATTATATCCGCCCCGCCCCCTTCCTCGTTCGCAAGCGTCGTCACAGAAGTTTCACGAAAACAATGACCCGTATAGTTCTCAGGATTTTCCAACTTCAGATACTGAAAAATGGATTTAGGCATTGACCAAATTTTTTGTTTAGCGATTACTTGCACGCCACATTTTCCTTTTTTCGTAATTAAGAGGAACGCAAAGCTCAGTATTTTTTTATAGTGTCAACAAATTCTGGGTGAACAACGCTTGTTATTTTTCGCCTTTGGCAGCGTGACGACCAGCAATTTTCCTTCTTTTCGTAGAGGTTGGTACTATCTCCTGAGCAGCATGTTCAGCTGTTTCTTTTAATTCGGATTGTGTATACTAAAAGAGCGCGCTACTCTCTTTTTTTCCCACAATCACACCAAAAAAGTATTTAATTGCATGACTGGTATTTTAGTAATTTACTTTGCAAAGGAACATGTACATGAACGTTTACAGGCTCATGTACACTTTCCTGCGCCAAATTCCTGCACAGCAACTGTTAAGATTACCTGTACAGGATCGTGAACAGGAATATGTGCAGGATCCTCCGAGGTTCCTGTACAGGAATTTTCAAGCAGGAATAACTAGATAAGGACCGCCCTCTGGAGCTAATACGCATGCGCACACGCCGTCAAAGTGCACTTTTTCTGCCTAGGCCGATAAAGTACTCCACCACCTACAAATACCTACTTTGCTGCTCCAAACCACGCCGACAAAGCGAGGAAACCATAATACTCTTGTTACATAAAGTATATTAAGTGGAAAAAATACTGTATGTATTCTTTGTATACTATTTTCTTTATTTTCGTAAAACTAGATTACTATCTTGCATTAGAAATAATACTAGTATCTACATGTCAATTAGGGTTTCCCCTCTTACTCGCTAGTTCCACATAATATGCTTCATTTTTGAAGATAGAAAAAAAAATTTCTTGTTCCTAGACAATGTTTTAAGAATGTTTCAAATTTTTTTACCAAATTTTTTTTTCAGATGTAAATCTTTAAAAGAATAAGGTGCATCCGACAATTAATCTGATGAACAATAAATTGATTCCAAAATTAGAGAAGGTGAATAATATAGTTTCAAATTTCAGGCGTGGATACAGTCTTTTTAGAAGCCATTAACGGATTTGTATCCAGCACGGAAAGCTAGCCCAAATTGAAAAAAAAGAAACATCTTGATACATTAATTTGTTGCTGATTCAAATTTCCTTGAATTTAACCGCTGACGCGAGTGTCTCACCGGTCGACACGGTTTCCCCTACTCCACCACCACAGACTATGTCGATCCTTCTAGAATTATCAGTCACAATTATCAACAATAAAATTCGAATGCATTGACTCTTTAAGTTTTATAACAATTAGTACATCCCTCATTCTATACTTGCTGCAAATTTGAGTGTATTATGTTTAAAATTGCAGCGGCAGTAATTGTTTTAAACAAATAATTATCTGCCCTCATCCTTGACGCATAGGAAAAATTTTATTCGAACAACTTTTTTTCACTCCCATTTCATTTGTTTATGAGAAAAAACATACATCTTTTGAAGCCACTTTTATGAAAATGATTTATAAAAAGTCGCTTTGCCCGCGTAAGTGTACATGTTAGCATAACTCCTCTAGAGTAAAATCACCTACTTGATGCAGACTTTGTATCATATGTCAATAACGGATTATCTGAATTTAAATTTCTTCGCACATTATTGGTTGACATAAAAAATGAACAAACTCGGTCTTAGTTCATTAAAAAAAACTATATATGAACTTAAATAGAGCACATTCAATTTTTGGTAAATGGTTTAGATTATTTCAAGAACTATTGTAGCTATTGTAAAAAAGAGGTGAAATTTGAAATCTGAATTAAAAAACGCATCGCTTGAAATATATATAAAAAAATTGATTTGATCCCTAAGCAAATTATTTTTAAAAATGTTTATTAAGAAATTTATTTGCAAATATCTATTAAACTACACCTGCTGGCAATAATTGGAGGTCAGATTCGTGTTCAGCGTTACAAAATATTTCGGAAATGGCATGTCGTATTTAGCGAGGACATAGGTCATCCTTGTTGTCAGTGTAATAGTCCAGGCATTAGGTAGTTTGGCTCCCGAAAAAATTATTTTCGCAATATTCTTAATGAGAAAGCTTTGTTAAGGGGTCCTTTTTGACATATTAAAAATGCTAGAACAGATCAATTGCCGAAACGAGTTTTTTTTAACAGTTCCGATATCTTATCTTTGATAAGTTCCGAATTATGGTTGTTTGAAAGATCACCACTTTTTTACTTTTAGGGGAAAATCATTAAATTTCAAAAAACATTTTGTACCTTTGTACCTGATTACTGTATGGAAAAGTATAGTGAGGCTGATTTTGCTGTTAATAAATCAATCTGCGTCAGTGATGCCACATGATGAAATAAAGTCTACAAAAATCTGTTTAACGCTAACAAAAAGAAAGTATTTTAGTCACATTATTTTGGGAATTGCGGCGTTTCAAAAATTCGATTTTTTTTTACATTTTTGACTAAAAATTGAAAAGTTTTGTTTTTGGAAAATATCTCGTTTCCTCTGAGTCTCACGACAAAATTCCTACAGAATAAATAAAAGTACAACTACGGCCATGTTTCTATATTTTTGTAAAAAGTAAGTGTGTATAATTCATTGATCATGCATAATACGTTTTTGTCATTGATTAGCAAATCATTGTTTATAACAGAATCTTGCTATCAGCACTTTTCAATACTTTTTGGCCATTTTTAGTACGTTTGTGGTAAAAAAGTGATTTTAATTAATAGAAAATGTGTAATATGTGTTTTTCATCAATAAAGTTTTTTAATAAGTGTTTATAACAAAATCTTGTTATCACCGCTTTGGAGTACTTTTTGAGTACTTTTGGGGCAAAAAAGTGATTGTAATTGATTGAAAATGTGTAATGTGTTTTTTATCATTAAATAAATAGTTCTTTAAATCATTTTTTTTCTATCAAAATCGTATCATTACTCCTATTTAGTTACTTTTTGTGTACTTCTGTTGCAAAAAAGTCGTTTGATTGAAAATGTGTAATATATCCTTTTTCATCGATAAACAAATAATTTTTAAATAATTGTTTATTTAGCTACTTATTGTTTAATTACATAATTTTAACGTATTGTAATAATTTACGAAATAACTTTTATACGCCGGGAATTTATTTGATTACTTCTCTATTTAAAATTTTGTTAATTGGTGAAGTATATTTGATATGTAATCACTTTCAACTAATAAATTACTCGCTATATCCTGCAATGACTAGGAGCACACTCATTTTCAACATGAGATCGCAAGAACAATATTTCTTAATACTACATTTCAGTTATTGTTCTCATTTGGAATGTAAAAAAAGGTTCACAGCATATTATTTACAATTTACAGAACATTCACTGCGAATTTCAAGTGCCCTGGAGTTAAGTATGGAATTAAATACAGAGTAAGTATTGATGAGAAGATATTTTTATGAAAAATTATTTAAAAAATTATTTGTTTATCAATAAAGAAGACATCTTACACATTTTCAATCAATTCCAATCATTTTTTTGCCACAAAAGTACTCAAAACGTACTTCAAAGCGGAGTTTTTTTATTGCTGTTTATTGTTCGCTTATTGATAAAAAACATATTATACCTTTGCTATCAATTACAATCACTTTTTTGCCACAAAAGTACCAACAAATGGCTAAAATGTAATCAAAAGTGTTGATGGTAAGATTTTGTTACAAACAATAAAAAAATATTGCGGAAAAATGTTTTCTCATAATTTTGTCCTCTTTATTTTTCCTGTAACATTTTGCTTTACAATGCATTGAGAATAATGCGTCCACGCAAAAGTAACTTTTGGAACTGTTAAAAAAACCGGTTTGGCAATTGGTCTGTTCTAGCATTTTTTATATGTCAAGAAGGATTTATTCTGTACTCATTTTTCTGACGTAATGCCTGAACTATAATGGTTACATTCCTTGTCTGTAGTTTTTTGGCTTCCACAATTTGTATGATTCAATAAATATGTATTATTTTGGTTGCAGAAATGCGTCGCGATGTGCATGGATCGATATATGGATACGCTTTCGATTGTAGCAAACACGTACAGGAATCGATTACAGAGAGAACACGAACGAATGTAAAAAGAATGCTGTAATTAATAAAAGTTACTGTTAAATAATATTCAAAGTTTTGTCATGTAAAATATATCTATGCTATGTACATATGCTATTTATGGTCCCGTTCGACACCCAAAACATGTCAGCCCCTGTCACCTTATAATTTAATTTCAATCTACAATATCCTCCAGATATTGTAGGTCTTTCTGCATGGAGGAATAGTAAAGGGTAGTATCCCTGTAAGTGCGGAGTGGAAAGAACAACCTCCAAGAGATCGTTCGTGTTTCCCAGACTTCCAAAAGAAGATTCTGTTCCGAGCACATGCGCGTTGCTATTGTTGTGTCACGTGTTACACGAGCTCCAAGAAGGCGGGAGCCCCACACCAGTTTGTTGCTTTTCGAAGCAAATTTCAGGCAGTGGAGTGGGAATAAGACGTGAAATGACAGCAGCAATGCGCATGTGTGCGAAACCGAATCTTCCTTTGGAAGTCTGGAAAACGATTGGATTGAATTGGTTGAAAACTTGATCGATTTTATATGAAGAAGTAAAAGAGTTCCAAACAGAAATAAAAATGTCTACACGGAGAAACTCTGGCACGAGCGGTTAGTGTTAAAATAGAATTTTTTTCATAGCACTAGCCACAGTTGCCAACACCCTGCCCGCTCTCGAATACACACGAGTCGCTCGTCTTAATGGCAACAGCAGCGTGAGCTTGATAAGTGTTGCAATTGACCCGGTCCATCCTTGGGATAGGCAACAATCTCTCGTGTTAATTTTCAATAGCGCGTGGTGTCAAATAGCTCTAACGTTTAGTGACAACCGCGCTGGTCTCTCGGCTCATTGACCGCAACATCTTTCATTTTTTTTTCAAACTTCAGTATGCTGATCTAGAAAAACTAGCCTGCATGCGCGTCATGATTAATCAATCCTGACAAGCGATTTACCTTTTTCGTTTCAATATAATCATTATAGTTTCAATTTAGAAATCCGGCGATCTAAACAAAAATTTGTAGGTATAATTTTAGAAATTCGAATAATTAATTTTTGAAGTTGAAAAATAAATGGCAGTGGCACCTCTTCATGTGGTCGCTCAGTGTAGCCAAGAAAGTTTCGGAAAAGTGATCGTGTTACAAACCTGCACACAACATTTAATTGGCCTACATTGCGATTTTTTTTTTATGACAATCACAATTTTCATAAAATGTCAATGTACTGCTCCGAAATATCACTAGCAAAGCAACTAAAACAAAGGGACCCGCACCAAATGTACAAAAAAAAAGCCTTATGATAAAAAATTCTTCAAACAATTTTTTCTTGTATTTTCGAACTTGCAAACTAAAAATTTGAAAGAAAAATGTCAGAAAGATGGACAGTCTTTAGACAAACACTAGTCCAAAGTTTCGATTTTTACATGTATTTTAATGGAAAAATGCTTATTTTAGCAAAATGTTTTTTTCCCTCAAAAACGCTCTGATAGATTTGACTAAAACTTTTATATTTTGACGATCAGGCGTACCGAATCAAAAGATTCATACCCACGAACTAGAAAGAGTAACGATTCTTTGGTTATACAGCATGTTTTTGGGGGTGTTTTTGTACCCTAAACATCCAAGTAACATATGTAAATCATCATTTCTTAGTAACTAAAATCAATAGAGATTTTCATCGAACTGCTATGGTATGAAACGACTTTTAAATAAGTGGAGTGAGCGTACATAGCAAGAATATGTTTTGACCTAATTTTAGGGGATGGTTTACCATCCCTTAAACAATAAGTCTGAAGTTCCAAGCGCATTAGTTAATAACGAAAAATAATTTTATTTTTAAATGCATGAAAGCTGCTATTTTATGACATAAAATAGTCGCATACAACCCTAAAAACTTCTTAAAGCACTTTCAACCCCTCATCAGATATTAAACTCACCCAAGCTACCCCTAAATATTTTTTAAATTCAACAAAACCAACCTAATTCAAAAATCCGCCCAGTTTTTGCTGATAATAATTTCATTTGATGCCAAAGGGGGAAACATAAAGTCTGCACACCTCAATGCATGTAGAAATCACCCCAACCACCCCCAAATATTTTAAAAGATCAATAAAATCACCCTAATCCCAAAGTACGCCAGGTTTTTTCTGACAATGTTTTTAGTTGATGCCAAAGGGGCAAAAAAAATGTCGCAACCCCTCAGCACATTTAGAAGTCACCCCAGTCACCACTGAATATTTTTAAAATTTAATATAAACAGCCCAATTCCAAAATAAGCCAGGATTTTTATATTAATTTTTTCAATTGATGCGAACGGTTCACACAAAAAGTCTCAACACCTCAGTACATTTGGAACACATCCAAGTCTAAATATTTTTAAAATTCAACAAAGCCAACCTAATTCAAAAATCTGCCCAGCTTTTGCTGATAATAATTTCCATTGATGCCAAAGGGGCACACATAAAGTCTCAACCCTTCAGCACATATAGAACTGACCCCAGCAACCCCTAAATATTTTTAAAATTCAATACAATCACCCTAATTTCAAAGTACACCAGGATTTTTGGGAAAATGTTTTCAGTTGATGCCAAATGGGCGAAAAAATGTTTCAAAACCTCAGAACATGTACTTTGAAATTATGGTGATTTTATAGAACTGTTAAAATATTCGGGGGTGACTGGGGTGAGTTCTACATGTGCTGAAGGGTTGAGACTTTATGGGTGCTTTTAACAAATATTTAGAGGTAGCTTGGGCGAGTTTAATATCTGATGAGGGGTTGAATGTTATTGATTAATGCGTTAGGAACTTCTGACTCATTGTTTAAGGGATGGTAAAACATCCCCTAAAATTAGGTCAGAACATATTCTTGCTATGTACGCTCAATGCACTTATTGGAAAGTCGTTTCATACTGTAGCAGTTGAACAAAAATCTCTATTGATTTTGGTTACTAAGAAATGATAATTTACATGTGTTACTTGGATTTTTAGGGTACAAAAACACCCCCAAAAACATGCTGTATAACCAAAGAATCGTTAATCTTGCTAGCTCGTGGGTATGAATCTTTTGATTCGGCACGCTTGATCGTCAAAATATATAAGTTTTAGTCAAATCTATCATAGCGTTTTTGAGAGGAAAACACATTTTTCTAAAATAAGCATATTTCCGTTAAAATACATGTAAAAATCGAAACTTTGGACAAGTGTTTGTCTAAAAACTGTCCATCTTTCTGGCATTTTTCTTTCGAATTTTTAGTTTGCAGGTTCGAAAATACAAGAAAAAATGTTTTTTAGAATTTTTTATCATAAGGCTTTTTTCTGTCCTTCACAAAAAAGTACCTCAAACTTTGAAAAATTGAATAAATAGCGAATTTGTTCATGCCGTTCGTTTATAACAATCACATTTGTCATAAAATATCAATTTACTTCTCCGGAATATCATTAACGAACAAATTGAAACAACTTTTTTTCTAAAGTACTACAAACTTAAAAAGATTGTTTGAACTCTGAATTTGTTTGTATTTTTTATTTATAACAATGATAAATATACTTCCATTTATTTTTATAATGCTTGTACATGACTCCGAATTTTATTATAGACAAAAATCACTTTATGAATATTCAAAATCATTACAAAAGCTCAGACTGCTGTTTATAACAATATAATTGTTAATATACAAGTATTAATTTATTAGGGGACACATTATGAATAAAGAAGGCATTACAAATTTTGCTTCTTCATAGAGGAAGCTTTGTAATGGTAACATTTTCCATTATTTGTAAATTCATTCAATTAAACCCTCCCTAATTTAAAAATGTCTAATACAATGTTCTAAGCAATTGTCGCAGATAAATTGATGAAATCTGGAGGGCTTATTTTTCTCACTAATATCTTGAAACTGAAGAAAGGATTTCTAAAAATATTTATTGCATTTTTTTTAGCACTCAATAATATTTTAAAAATCGATTTTTTATAGTAAAACTTTTTTCATTAGCATAATTCAAAGTTGATGCAAGAATATAAAAGATTCCATGGTTCGAGACGAATCGATTGACCTATAATATCAATACATTTTATTGAAAAGTAGGGAAGTTATGGTTATTTATATATTTTGAAAATACGGTTTTTTATAGCAAAACTTTTTTCTTCAACATAATTTAAAGTTGATACATGAATAGAATAGATTCCTTGGTTCGAAGCGCATCGATTGACCTATAATTTTATTAGATTTTATCAAAAAGTAGGGAAGTTATGGCAATGCATAATATTTGAAAATACGGTTTTTTGTAGTAAAACTTTTTTCATTTGCATAATTCAAAGTTAACGCACGAATGTGAAAGATTCCTTGGTTCGAAGCGAATCGATTGAACTATAATATTTATGCATTTTATCTAAGAGTAGGGAAGTTATGGTAATTTATATATTTTGAAAATCGGTTTTTTATCGTAAAACTTTTTTCATTAACATAATTCAAAGATGATGCAAGAACAGAAAAGATATGTTGATTCGAGACGAATCGATTGACCTATAATATTAATACATTTTATTGAAGAGTAAGGAAACTGTGGTAATGCATTATATTTTATAAAATATTATCATATATATATTATATATATTATACATATAGAATATATTATTATTATATTATATAAAACTTTTGTCTTCAACATAATTCAAACTTGATGCAAGAATATAAAAGATTCCTTGGTTCGAAGCGAATCGGTTGATCTATAATTTTATTACCTTTTATCAAAGAGTAGGGAAGTTATGGTAATGCATAATGTTTGAAAATACGGTTTTTTATAGTAAAACTTTTTTCATTAGCATAATTCAAAGTTGATGCAAGAATGTAAAAGATTCCTTGGTTCGAAACGAATCGATTGACCTATAATATTAATGCATTTTATCAAAGACTAGCGAAGTTATGGTAATTTATATATTCTGAAAATCGGTTTTTTATAGTAAAACTTTTTTCATTAACATAATTCAAAGATGATGCAAGGAAAGAAATTATGTGTTGATTCGAGACGAATCGATCGACCTATAATATTAATACATTTTATTGAAGAGTAAGGAATCTATGGTAATGCATTATATTTGAAAATACGGTTTTTCATAGTAAAACTTTTGTCTTCAACATAATTCAAAGTTGATGAAAGAATATGAAAGATTCCTTAGTTCGAGACGAATCGATTGACCTATTGATGTCGGCCAAATTGTATTCATTTAGAAAGCAACGTCCAAATCGAAAAAATATTGTAGGTTAAAAATTGATTTGTCCACAGAAACTTTTTTTGTCCCCAAGTGTCAACTAACATAGCAGAATGATTTTAACAATACAGAGCAATAAGAGCGGTTGATGAGTGGGGGATGAGTCCCGATATTGTCAGAGTCAGTCGTATTAAAAGCCTTAGATAGAAATCATGTCTCCATAATTATACCATGAATCCTTACAAACACTACAGCGGCGACGAGGATGATACGGATTTTAACGCGTGCACTAAAAATAATTAAAGCTCAATGTTGTGTAATTGAGAGAAAAGTGAATAAAGCCACTAAAATGGAATATGCATCAAACCTAGATTTTAAACTGGGTAGAGACGATTGGGAGGAATTCGTGGAACAAGAGCGGGGAAAAATGTAAGCCAATAGGGATCCTCCGCAATGTCGAAATAAATTATGGTACCATAACGACAAAGGCTAATCTGTATGTTATCGGAAAACAGGAAAACCACTTATCGGGAGGAATTGGTTATACGCATTGGGGGTATGGAGATTAATCAAAAGAAAGCTGGTCTAGTAGCAACTAAATTGAAAAATAAGCAGATAAAACCGTTATTATTATTATTATTATTATTATTATTATTATTATTATTATAGATTAGCAGTTTGAACTCGAAAGTTCATTGCCTCACTAACCCGAGACCGCCACACATCTCTATCCTGTGCATCCTCCATCCAGTTCAAGTAATCATGTCCTAGTTCTTTTAAATCATCCCTTACATTTTTCTCCCATCTGTTTCGCGGTCTGCCTAAGGGTCTCTTACCAGTCGGTCTCCCTCTTAAAACTTGCTCCACTGTTCTTTAATTTCCCATTCTTGCTACATGCTCCGCCCATCTTAGTTTACGCGCTTTCATTACTCTATCAATATTTGCTGATCCGTAAAGAGCATGCAGCTCATCATTATGCAGTTTTCTCCATTCGCCGGTCTCTTCGTCCCTTTTTGGACCATATATTTTTTTAAGTACTTTATTCTCAAAAACTCCAAGCCTATTCTCCTCTCCTTTCATCAGCGCCCACGTTTCGCACCCGTACATGACAACCGGCATTATTGTTGTTTTGTAGATTCTTACTTTGATGTTTCTAGATAGCAATCGCGATTTTAATAGTGTGTTTGCTGCATAATAGCACCCATTGCCAGCGTGCAGCCGCGCGTTGATTTCCGTTTTAATCTTATTTTCGCTAGTTATAATAGACCCGAGGTATTTAAACTCGCTAACCCTTTCGAATTTCATATTTCCGGCCATTAGATCCCCGTCTTGATTACTTTGTTCGGATCTGACGACGGTCATATATTTTGTCTTCGATTCGCTAACTTCCAAGCCAATATGTTTGGCTTTTGAGATAAGATTTTCTGCATATTTCGCTACGGTTTCTTTATCATCCCCTAGTAAGTCGAGACCATCCGCATACCCAAGAATTTGTATTATCCCATTGAGGGTAGCACCGGTCGGATTCACTTGTACTTGTCTGACAGGGCCCGTTTGTTCGTAACAAATAAGGGTCCTTTTAGGCCCTGCACAAGTAAAAGAAAATAAAGCGTGCATACCTTAAGGCGCCAGTCTTCATAAAGACAATTTAACGGGAAGAACAAGAAAAATAGCGATAATAAACGATAGCGATAACGGGAAAAATAACGGTAAAATAAAGTCCCGAAAACCCCTTTAGGATTGACTAGCTCAGTTGTTAAGTAGAGGGGGGGGATCATTTAAATAAAGTTTAGCAAGATCATGTTTAGTTAAGTATACGTATAATAATAATAATATTATATTATATTATATATATATTATATATATTATATATATATATTATATATATATATAATATTATATATAATAATAAATAAGCCTCGGTGGCTCAGTTGGTTAGACGCTCGGACTTCACCTCAGAGGTCCGGGGTTCGATCCCTGAGCCGGTACCTCTTGAAATTTTTCTATGTACCTTTACCGAGGTTCTGGTGGTTCGGAACCCACCTTAAGCTGTAGGTCCCCCCATCATGCACTTGACTGCAACCCAGTCCGTGAATGATGGGGTAAAAACCAGGCTTTGCCCAATATGTCAAGGCACACGTTCTTATCAGATCACTTGATTGCATTATAATATTGCGTCCGTGACTGATAATATATACCGGGATAACCCCGTGCATAATATTCAAACAAACAAAAAAATCCAACTCTAACCAAAAATGCCTTCGACATATTGGGCTGTAACCATCTTAAGCCTGAGAGAAAAATGAGTTTCCTCATTTTTTTATTATAATGGAAATCAAGAAGGCGTAGGGATGTGGCGACCCCATCGCCCGAGAGCTCCTGCTCTTGCAGTCAGCCGCGTTGCTTTGGGCTAACTCCCCAATGCAACGAATTATGCGGTTACGACACAAGTATCGCGCAGTGCCACCCACAATAGGCCTCTCTCGGATGGAGGCCATGGTTCAGTTGGGAGTGGCAATAGGAACGAACCGAGGCGACGACCAGGCAATGACCCCGGACAAACGCGAGAACATCGATTTAAATGGTCGGACCAACTCAGGAGGGACCTTCTTACCTGTTGGCAAAGAAGCTCACCGGCGCGGAGAGGATTCATGAAGAGGTTGCATGACCGTTGGGGCAATATGCACCCGGAATATGCTCATAAAGCGCCTCAGTATTTGAGAGATCAGGTATCCTTCTTGCGAAAAAACGGATATGAAGCTGCTTATCAACAGGAAGAGGAGCAACATCCTCCAGCGAACATTCCACCCGTTCCAGCAAGACCACCTTTGCAGATAGCCGATAATGTCAACATGAGAAGTAGGAGATCTATCCACCAAAAAGTCTTCCTCAGGATGGACAAATTAGCTGAAGCTAATACTGCTCTCCGCGATTTGCTCCCCGAAGATATTAATCTCTGGAATCTGAAGTGTGTAGTTTACGAGAAGCCGGTCTCCCAGCTTAGCGACGATAGAAGTAACGAAACTTCGGTACGTGTGAGTAAGACACGCGAGCGTATTGCACAGCTTCAGTTCCAAATTGAAACGGCGAGACGGCATGCATCAAATGTTCAGTGCGTGATTAGCTACATAACATCAAATAAAAAGTTCACTCCAAAAGTTAGGGCACTTGCTCGAAACTTGAGGAAAGCAAATCACACGCTGAACAAGTGTAAACTGTCGACCATCAAGCAGCACTGGACGCAAAAAGTAAGATCTCTTTCAACAGCAAAACAGCGCCTTGAACGGCGAGTTAAGTGGATTCAGGAAAATTCCACCTTTTCTACTAATCCTTCCCGTCTATTCAATAAAGCGTCATGCGTAGTTAAAAATCCGCCTAGTCGAGAAGAGATTCAAGTCTTCTGGGAGCAAGTATATGGAGACACTTATCAGCTAAATGAAGACGCTTCTGATATATCACTCTTTCGTAACTTTTGCCAAAGGCAAAGGTTACAAGATCCAGGGGAAGAGTGTCCACTAATTACTGCTGAAGAAGTGAAGAAAGTTATCGCTAGAACTAAGAACTTTTCGGCGCCAGGGCCAGATAAAATCAACAACTTTTGGTGGAAGAAGTTTACTTCTACGCACCAACATCTAGCTCGTATATTTACTACTTTCTTAAACGGAGAACAACCCGTCCCGCAGTGGCTAGTGGAAGGACGCACGGTATTGATCCCTAAGGCCGGAGATTTGTCATGTCCAAAGAACTACAGGCCCATAGCTTGTTTAAACACCAGCTACAAGCTATTCACTGGCATCCTCAAAGAGAGGATATTGACATCTATCGAGCCGGTATGGAGTGCAATAGTCGAACAACGTGGATGCAAGAGAGGGCTGGCAGGTTGCAGGGAGAACCTGTTAATAGACAGGTGCATTACCCAGGACTCGATCAGGTATCGACGCAATCTGTCCATGGCTTGGATTGATTACCGTAAGGCATTCGATAACACGAACCATGAGCTTCTTATCAAGCTCCTTGAATGCATGGAGGTGCATCCAAAAATAGCGAGATGCATAGAAGAGCTTATGCTCTTGTGGCGGACAAGATTTGTCATAACATCTGACAAAAGACAAGTGACTACAAGCTTTGTCACATATAAGAGGGGGGTCTTTCAAGGAGACTCTCTAAGTCCGATGCTTTTCTGCATTTCCCTCTTGCCTCTATCTATTGTGCTCCGAGGCAAAAGCTCTGGATATCTATGTGGCCCGCCGAGTAGAAGAGAATATAAGGTCAACCACCTTTTATACATGGACGACCTTAAACTCTTTGCTTCCTCAAAAAAGGACCTTAACATCCTTGTAGATGCGGTAAATAGGTATTCTAAAGCGATTGGCATGAGCTTCGGACTGGACAAGTGTGCCTGCGTCCACCTACACCAAGGAAGACTAGAAAATACATCATCCAGTGACGATCAGGATGTTCAACTCATAGGCGGAAATACCATTCAACATCTTGGTATTGGAGAAACATATACATATCTTGGAATACCGCAAGCGGAAACCCAAAATGTACATAACTTGAAAACGGCCCTTGGAAAAAGGTATCGCCAAATTCTCAGAAAAATTTGGGCTTCCGAATTATCTGGAAAGAATAAGATCCAGGCGACCAATATGCTGGCCGTTCCTATACTGCTCTACACGTTTGGTGCAGTAAAATGGAACGTCGATGAGTTAAAACAACTTGATCGAAACACACGCAAGATGATGACAATTCAACGAAGTCTTCATCCTAGATCTTCCGTACCTCGAATATATCTCCCTCGCGATAAAGGAGGTAGAGGATTGCTAAGCTTAGAGTGTCTTCATCGAAGAACGGTTCTGGCTACAGCCTGTTCAGTTCTAAAAAGCACGGATTCCCTTATGCGACTCGTACATCAACATGAAGTCGCCAATGCTGCGGTGTTTCTATACCATGCAGCAGATAGGGCCGCAGAGGAGCTTGACCTCCCATTTGATTCCAGCGACATTACACATGGCCTAGCATCACTAACACCTCTGGTGCTCAAAAGTCGTATACAGGAAGCAGAACATACGCTTCTACTAAGAGAACATGCTGAGAAACCCCTCCATGGTAAGTTCTACGGCATCCTACGTAGAGAAGAGCTCTCGATGGGTCTGACCAACATGTTTCTCAAGTCTGCTGGATTGAGATCGGAGACCGAGGGATTTCTTTTTGCCTGTCAAGACGGCGTCATAGACACCTTAGTTTACCGCGAGCGCATAATGAATATACCTGTACGCGATACCAACTGCCGAGCGTGCAAGCTAGAGCCCGAAACACTTGGACATGTTCTCAGTGGATGCTCTAAATATGCACACTGCGCGTACATAGAGAGACACAATGCAGCTCTAAAAGTGATATATTACCATCTTAGGCATTTCTATGGTGTTGATCTATTGCCCGTCTTGCCATACGCCCAGGGGGAACTCGAGTCAGTCGTGGAGAACGATCAGTGTAAGATCTACTGGAATTTCTCATTCTCCACCACTCAACGTATCAGTGCTACGAAGCCTGACATTGTCCTCCAAGATCTGAAGAACAAGATCATTTACGTGATTGAATTCTCGGCACCAGCCGATGGTAATATCACGGCAAAGGAGGGAGAAAAACAGGCGAAATATCAAGCACTTCTTTTCGAGCTGAGTAAGCTGTACCAAGGCTACAAAGTCCATCTTATAATTCTCATAATCGGCTGCCTTGGAGGTATGAAAGCTTCATTTATTAGCCAACTCAACAAGATTCCGGGTTGCCAGCGTCAGGCTCATTTCATCGCGAACCGGATGCAAAAGGCTGTTCTCCTGGGATCACTCCATCTGGTCCGTCAACACTGTTCCTCTTAAATTCTACAAAGATTGGTAGCTCTAAAAAAGTATCCAGAGGTGAAACCTTCATCTCCAACTGTCTTGTCTGCCGCGTAAGGTCATCCGCGGCTAGAGACCTGACTCCAGGGAACAGTGTTGCCCGATGTTATCACGCGTAAATTTCACGCTCTTGCTTACCTTCTAGGACAGAAGGAGCAGAAGCGGATGACGTACACGTTCCAGTAGCTTTGGGATTGGTTTCTTTAAGGAATCATAATCGAAGCTTCCGGAGCCTACAACTTCTCTAAAATAATGGAAAGCAAGAAGTATATGATGAGACGTCAAATAAAATTACACTTTTCAGACGCGAAGCGAACAACAAAATACAATTAAAACCATGCGAGAGAATAACTCATTGCGATAAATAGCAAAAACATAGCGACAATAAATGTGACAGCAAAAATAAAATAAATTAACAAGCAAATCAAAGTATCCGTAAGGACCTAGTTATAGGTTAATCTTGAAGACAATAAAAAAAAGGAACTTATCAGCATTGTTACAAAAAAAAGGGGGGGAGGGGAAGTGTCGTTAAGAAGAAAGCACATAATATAATACGATAGAATTCCGAAAGGAATATAAACTAAAAATTATTTACGGTACGTAATAGGTCGGAAAGATAGCAAAACGGGGGGAAAGCTAAAGGTTAGGTCAACATTCGAAGTACTGAAGACACAGGAGTTAAGCGATAATAAGGACACTATGAAGCATATTATATAAATCTTTTAAATCACCATTAGGAGGGAAGGTTTATCGAAATTAACATGTCATCGTCTGATAAAAATCTCATAAGTGTTACATAAAACAAAAACAAAAAAGGGAAATTTAAACCTGAATACAAACAAAAAAAAAAGAGGGGGGGGGGTATGAAATCGAAAGAAAAAGTAAGCGGGAATATTGCCAAAGGTCGGAAGGTTTCAACAACAGTAAATAAAGAAAAGGTCGGGAGGGTCACTCACTATACTCACATTTTAAGACAATTTGCGGGAACGCTATATTCCACTGGTCATAAGGAGGAAAATACGCACGCAATATGAAACAACAAGAGAATCAAAGGCCGGCACTCCATTATTTTTCACTTAGTCACTAGTTATTGTGATCCAGCCAAGGGGTTACGAAACGATCCGTTAATGATAAAAAAAAAGAAAACAACTAAAGAAGAAAACCTGGCTGAATCACACACAAAAAAAAGGAGGATTTGAGTCCTACCTCGAATCAACTAATGTTACGGACACCTTGAATCCGCACGGCTATCGACTCCTCGAGCTTACAGGTTGTACTGATGGAAAAGCGTACTCGGCGTGTCAATCACCGCCGGGGGGTGTCGCCTACGAAAATTTGGGGAAAGACAGAGACACTAATGCGTGATAGTTTGAATGGGTCAAGAGAGAGACCGATGATCCCACGTTCCGCTGGTCTGCCTCGCTGTCGTCACTTCTCCTCACTTCCTTCCTTCCTTCCCGCCGGTAGACCGCTTCCTTAGGCGCGAATTCTTTCACATATAGAACCCGAACCACAGGATTTGAGGCCGATAAGGGGTGGCTGACTTCTGACCGATGATTGGCGGATGGGACCGTCCTGCGGCTGCAGGAGGGGTTTTTCACCAACCCTCAAACGATATCGAGAAACATTCGGGCGTTAGTAATAGAAATATTTCTCGTACAAGATAATTTTGGCGGAAATGCCTGTCCACTGACGGACTTTGTGGCCATTTCGCCCTGGACTTACTCCTAAAGTCAAATTAAGAGTATCCCTTAACGATAAAGAGTCAAAAAGTAATGAACGGTACGATAAATTGGGCCGAATTGCCTATCTTTTTACAGATTTTGTGGTCAATTCGCCCTGAAAACTTGTATTTCAATTGAGCGCAATTACCTTAATTATTACGAATTTTGGGTAATTCGCCCATGGTCCACCCTCACCAGGAACGAGCCTTGGATATGTAGGTGTCCTTGAAACTAAGCCAGACCAAAAGACAACCAGAATCAGCCTGAAAGAAGTACATGAGTGTCTCTGGACGGTAGAAGCCTCGCTAAAAAGGAGGTGACGGCGAATCCTAATCGACGACGCCACGGGTGGATGAGATTGTTGAGCCTTCTCACTCGAGACCGCAAAGTCCTCACAATAGTTTTGGATATGCATAAAAAATAGAGGGACAGAATCAACTTATCTTATATTACCATAAGTACAAAACAAAGTCATGCAGTGCCGAATTTACTCGAGATGTCGAATTTCGTATGATTTTTAAAATTTCAGAACTTCTAACCGGATCATTGTGATGGTGCTAAACTGCAACATCACACCACGTACTCTAAAACTAAGTTAAGAAGGACACACGAAAGTGCATCGCCCTGCTTTAGGCCGTCGCGGATCGAAAACTCTTCAGATAAACTACCGTTTACGCGTATTCTACCCCTACTGCCGCCTAAGCAAATTTCGATAAGTCTAACCAATTTTCTCGGTACACCCAAGAACTCTAGAATCCAGTACATTCGTGCGCGTATAATAGAGTCGTAAGCTTTTTTGAAATCGATAAATAGCTGATACACTACTTCTTTAAATTCCCATTTTTTTCCTAGCAGTTGTCCAATTGTAAACATTTGATCGCTTGTAGATCGGTTTCGGCGGAATCCACACTGGTAATCCCCAATGATTTCCTCGGCAAAAGAAGTCAGTCTACTTAGGATTACATTAGACAGGATCTTGTAGCACGAAGGTACAAGTGAAATTCCCCGACAATTGTTACCGTCAGTTTTATCACCTTTTTTAAAGATGGGAATAACGATAGAGGTATTCCATTCTTCCGGCATGCGTTCTGTTTTCCAAACTGCGCGTATTAATTTAATAATTTGTCTTGTGAGGCAAGGGCCTCCATTTTTTATTAGTTCTGACGGTAGGTCTTCGACGCCCGCGGCATTGTTATTTTTCAACTTCTTTATAGCCATTTCTATTTCTATATCAGCTGGATCATCAATTAATAGATCAGCAGTGTGGATTTCGCCAAGATTACCTTCAACGGGGGCTTCGCGTACATTTAATAGTTTATCGAAATAGTCTTTCCATAAATTCAGTCTCTCTGTCGCATCGGCTACTAGATTGCCATTTTCGTCCCTCATTACTTCCGTTCTACTTTGAAAGCCTTTCCTTATAAAATTGATTCCCCTGTACATATCGCGCGGGTTATTCTGTTTATTATGCGTTTCTATTTCTAGTATTTTATTCTTTTGCCACTCCCTTTTCTTGGATCTGTAGAGCCTATTTGTACTTTTACTAATCTCGAGATACTTCTTATGTGTTTGATCGCACTTATTTTGTAAACTACTTAGTCTGGCCTTCCAACGTTTTCAAACCAGAGTTTGCACTCTCTGCTCTTGGAGAGCGTCAAAGCTATTAGAAATCTCAACTTGATAATTTAATGTTTCTGTTGCTGTTTTGAACTTATCTATATTGAAACGAACTGTTGGCTCTGTGCGGCTTGTTTTCTTACTGATCGCTAGCCTAGATCTTAGTTTTACTATCACGAGAAAATGGTCTGAATTTAAATCCGCTCCGCTATACGATCTTATATCGAGAATGTTTGTATGACGTCTTCTGTCAATTAGAACGTAATCAATCTGATTGTGAGTGTTAACATCTGTTGATCTCCAGGTGGCCTTATGTATATTTTTATGTTTGAAATATGTGCTTTTGACAACGAGGTTCTTTGAAGCTGCTAGGTTTATTACTCTAGTTGCATTATCATTACTGACGTCATGCAAACTTTCTGATCCTATTGTAGGCCTATACATCGGTTCTTTTCCAATTTTCGCGTTGAAATCTCCCAATACTATTTTTGCGTCAAAAGTTGAGAACTTTTCAAAAACCTGCTCGATTGTTTCGTAAAAGAGATCTTTAGTGTCTTCGTCATTGTCCTCGGTGGGGCAGTGCACATTGATTAATACCTGTCTGTTGAAAATACCCTTCAGTACAATGTATGATAACCGATCGTTAATGAATTGCATGTCGATAACCGCTTGCGAGATTCGTTTATTAATAAGAAAACCGGTCCCCAGTATTCACTCCTTAGCTCCCCCATAGTAAAAAGTATAGTTATCCTTAGAAATTGACGCGAAATCGCCCGGCCACCAGGTTTCTTGGAGTGCTATTAAGTCAGTATTGTAATCATTTGCTATCTTAATGAGTTCGCTAAATCCGCCAGTACTTAGGCTACGCGCGTTTAGAGTTCCCACCCTTAGATCTTTAACAGTAGTTTTTTGTTTTTGCAAGTTAGCCATGGTACTTTCAAGATAATCCGCACGTTAGGATCATATTCCGATCGTAGGTGAGTCCACTGTCCCAGGAATAATAACCCCCATACCTCCCTAGGTCTAAGTATGGGAGCTTTCCGACTCTTACAAGGACCATGTCAACTTGTCGTCAGACACATTACAGTTCCATCCTCGTATCCTAACGTCCCCCTGCAAGGCAGCACGCCTACTGGCATCAATACTCCTTTGGCCCTATACAGGCGAATCATTCCACACATCCCTTGCGGGCAGTGTCATCGCTGCGGTGTCCAATGGGCAGCAGGATTTTTCCCTTACAAGATTTTTAGTTTTTGTTCGGGTAGTGTTTCTAGGTGGATACACGCTGCACCTCGGCCTGCCAGGACCCACCCATTGCGTATGAACGTGAATGTGTGGATCCTCCCAAGCCATGGTCATCGTGTTTTCTACCAGTGCTAGGCAGTGCTAGGCCAACATCTTAGGCTGGGCTCACCACACCCACGACTGGTTCCTATCGGCTGTCCGCGGCTGCTTATTCTTGTATTCGCAGCTAACCTGAGGGACTGTTCAGCCCAACGAGCCGTTCCTCTATCCGCAACCCGAGGACGCGCTGCGTAGTGGTGACAGGAACCCACCGAGCAGGATAAAACCATTACGGAAGAAAAAATTTTGTAAGGTAAAAAAACGACAGTTTTAAAAAATATGACAAGTTGCTTTCTCTAGGAATTGGCACATATGAAAAGTCGGAATTTGTCATTAAAATGCGAACGAACACAACTCCGGTATATCATTAGGTTCAAAGCATAACATTTGCGTTAAAGGAAAAGGTATCAGCTGAAATTGAGAGATTAGAGAAAGAAAATATTTGATCGTTTATTGAAGCAAAAGATTGGGGAGCACCGGTAGGTCCAATGATTATGCCAGATGGAACCGTGAGAATATGCGGGGATTATAAAGTCATGGTCAACTCAAATTTAATTATAGATAAGTATCCCGCTGCCAAGATCGAACACCTAACAGCAAACCTATAAGGTGGGGCATTCTTTTCAAAAATAGATTTAAAAGGTGCATATGCGCAAGTTCCATTAGGCGAATGTTCAAAAAAATACTTAACAATAAACACACATAGGGGTCTTTACCAGTATAATAAATTGCCATATGTAATAGCGTGGGCTCCAGGATTTTTTCTAAGAAAGATGGAGAGAATCCTAGCAAAAATTCAAAATTTAACCGTTTTTCTAGATGATGTAGTGATAAAAGGAAAAAAAATAGAAGAAATTGTCAAAAACACAACCGAGGTCCTCGATAAATGATCGGAGTGCAGATTAAAACTGAAGAAGTCAAAATGTGAATTATTTCAAAACAAAATCAATTATTTAGGATTACAGATTGATGAAAATGGGGTGCATGCGCTTCAAGAGAATACAGAAGATATAAGAACCAAGTTGGACTTATTACGTCCCGATATACAGGTTAATGAAAGCTTAGAAACGGACAGACAAGTGCGATATTCTAGAGGGAAGAGAATTGTTCATTTTACAGACAACGAGATAGTCTGGGCAATAAACTTCAACAAGAATGCACCCGTATGATCTCATGGTATAATCAGAACAAAGCTAGGGCTGGTACCGTACGAAGTCAAACTCGAACAGAAAGAGATTGTTAAACAACATGTAGACCAGCTTAGAATAAAAAATGGTAAAAATGAACCTGAGGTCTCACCAGGAAGCAAAAGGGGAAGCGAAACTAAAGTTAAACCAACATTGCGTAGACCGCCTAGAATTGCAACGAAAAATGTATAAATATTAAATAAAATTGCAGCGAGTGTAGTTGTATGTACGTAGAGCGAAAGGAGCAGTTGATGAGTGAGGGACCAGTCCTGATATTGTAAGAGTCAATCGTATTAAAAGCCTCAGATAGAAAACATGTCTCTTTAATTATACCATGAATCCTTGCAAACACTACATCTCCGATGTGAATCTTACGGGAAATTTCATCTATATGAGGCGATGGGTAAGTAGTAATCGATTTGATTCAAATTTGGAGGACTTTCTATTTTCGAGTATTTGAAGCAATATCGCGATTGAACGTCTGCCGAAACAAAATATCTGTATAAGGCCCAGCCTAATAGACAAGGGATAGAAGCACGTAGAAAATAGGGGATTTAAAAAGATAGGCGCAAAGGCTGAATAGACAAAGAGATATAAAGCAATAGACCTAGATAGACAAACAAGGGACAACTGAGATTAAGAAAAGGGAAATGGAAGAGATTTCTCTTAATTTGAATTCGTGAAATTTAACTCAGCATCAGTGAAATACGTCCAGCTATTTGAAACAGTGGAACTATAATGATGCAAATAGCCAGAAGTACATTATTCATTTTTAGTTAAATTCCACTGAGAAGCAGTGAATTTTCACTTATGAGAATTTAGAGAGACAGAAATGAATCTAGAATGACAAAGAGATGGAAAAGGCTAGACGCAAAATAGGGGAGGGTTATAGGAGTGGGGTTTGAAAGAGATAGGCGTAAATTTCGATTGAAAATTAGATAGAAAAAGATAGGGGAGATAGGCGAAAGATAAGTTGGGTGGGTTATCAACGAGAAAGAAGTGAAAGTATACTGACAAGGAATTAGAGAAAGATAAAGATAGAAACATGTGTAACTGGATAAAAAATGTATAAAAAGATATGCAGGTGGAATGTGTATAGACGAGGGGTAGACTGAGATAAATAAATTGAGGAGTAAGCGAACAAAATATGCTAAATCCATTCGAGATGATTCCTCAATAATTAGACAAATCCCGTATTTCAAAAACACCAGAGATAAAAGAAAAATTCAAATATGATCATGCAGATCAAACCATCTAGCTGGTTATCTAATATTATTGAATTATTGAATCTGTTGCTTGGATTAATGCAGTTTTTATAACATATTGCACTTTAGTACAAAATATGCGGATTTTAATTTATATATTTTGAAGGTTACAACATTTGTAAAACGGAAGTTTAATGGGATGGAATTTTTTTGTGAAGCAAGGGTCAATAATCATTCCTCGAGTTCTCAAAATGCTAAAACGATGCAACACTTTTTTCCAAATGGATTTATCCGTTACTATCCGTTACTACAAAAGCGTGAAAAAGCATAAGGGGTCGTGCACATAGTGCGTCATACGTTTTTCTTTTGTTTATGTCGTTTCATCCCTTTTGCCTTCAATGCGAGTTTATTCTCGTCTTTATTTAAATAACGAAAAAACGTGTGACGTATTATGAGCACGACCACTAATATTGTTCAATTGAAGAGTTGTTTAAAGTACCGGAAGCAATTAGCCATCATAACTACAACCACGACGCTCCGGCGCTCAGAGGACAGATTAACACATTAATGACGTTATCTCGGGACTTGTTAAAAATTTTATTTTGTATGATTTTAAATTTGGTCCCGATTCTTTTCTACTAATTTGTACACTAAATCAGGGTCAATGGTGGAGAACATAGATACTGTATCGAGTGATATAATTGTAAAATCTTTTTTTTACGTTTATTTACGAATTCCCAGCTGTCTTTTATATTGTATTGTGAACTACTACAAACTTGGTTAAGAACCCAGTAAAAAGTAACTAACTGAGGCGAATTGAGATGAATTCGCTAGAGCCTCCGTGAATCTCGCTTTGCGATAATCTCGAGTTGTGCAGGTCGTGAATTCTTGTAAATTCGGAAATAAGTAATTTAATCTTCAAATCTGCTATTCGTCCGGATTTGGCGAACAATGTTTAGGGGGCCTAATTCATTTGAATGGTCAGCACGAATTAATTTAAATTTCAGCCTATTCATTTTTATTCGTGAGATTTATAGTCAAGCTCCAATTGACATGAATTCGTTAGCGTAAATTCATTTGAAGGCTGGCCTATTCAATCGAATTCGTAAGCTATAACCAACGCGCTGGGCATAAAGGATCCGTTGTAAATAAATATCATCGAGTCCCGTAGCTCAGTGGTCGCCCTCTGGACTTTATACACTTGAGATCGCTGGTTCGAGTCTCAAGGCATGCAATTTTTATTATTTTTTTTCAAAATGACCTCGAACACGAATGAAAACGAGTTGAAACGCATTCAATTCGCGCTGGCCCAATTCGTTTGAACGAATCAGAAAGCGGAATTCCGGCGAACTCAAAAATTTTAATTCGCGGCAATTCGCTCCAATTAGTTCCTTTTTGATGGGAATTGTTTTTAGGCATTATGATAAGTTGTATAGGGATGAACTCCTAAAAGAAGTGATAGGTCCAACAGGTAAATCAGGTTCATGTAATTTTATCAAACCGTAAAAAAGAGATGGCAGACCATTAGTAGATCTAAAAAAGTTACACACTGATCATTTACGAGATTGAGCATTTTTTTAATATAATCATCTTTCTCTATAATAACTGTTATATTGTCTTGATCTGCACGAGATATAAGGAAATTTGGGTTACTTTTAATCAGGGACCCGAACGAAACTTTCGTTCCATTTCGTTACTGCCAATTAAAACAAATCGTTTGAATCTAATCATCAATGTAATTTCGGATATTATATAATTTCGTCCAAATTTAGAGATAGCAGATCAAAGTTTAGTAAAAAATAATTTTTTTCTATCAATAACGAAATGGAACGAAAGTTTCGGTCGGGTCCCTGCTTTTAATAAAAAGTTTCGATTCTTTAAATTTGCGTTCCAGAATTTGTTGGTTTGTATCCCGAATAATTTTAGATATGAGGTATTTTTTTAAACTAAATAATAAATTTCTGAGGCAATTTGAATCTTTTTTTCCAAATCATCTTCTACGCTGAACAAAACATGTAACAGGTATGGAAGGCCTTGATTATATACCACTAGACAGCTGTTTCTTCCAAGGACTAAGATCAGGAGATACGTCACAGATGACTACTTTTCTAAAAAAAAGTGGGGCGCTAGTGTGTACACCCACACTCCCTACATCATATTTGTACAACAAAATATCAACGGTCACGAAAGGAAATTATGAACGATAAAAAAATAAAAAATTGATTTGCATTTCGAACTCGAAAGTGCATTGCCTCACTACCCGATTCGGGTAGTGTTTCTAGGTGGATAAATACTACCAGTGTGGGTCCACCACACCCACGACGGGTCAACAACACGCAGTATTCCCCGAACGGTCACCCATCCAAGTACTAACCGCGCCCAACACTGCTTAACTTCAGTGATCTAACGGGAACTGGTGTTTTCAGCGTGGTATCGCCGTTGACGATGAACGATAAAGGAATCTTTAAAAATCACGATAAAAGACTAAAGATGCAACAATTAGAAATTTTAAATAAACGGCGATAAAAAAACGATAAGGGAACGATACAAAATATAATTTAAAATCAAAAGTCAATTTATGATGTTAGATAGATGCCATTTGCGATTCCACTTATTTATGAATTTTTAACAAGAATACTGACCTTTGAAAGGTAATAATATTCTAATAAAGACTATAGGAAATTAAATCCTTGATCAGTCTTCGATTAGAAAGGTCATTTAAATTAAAAACGAAATTGTTAGACGTTTCGGTCCTGATTTTGAACCCACTTCAATAAATTTATTTAAGTCAAATTCTGGAACATTAAAAAAAACAAAACAAAAAGATAAGTGACAATTTTTAGTAATCAAAAACGTTAATTTAGTAGATGAAAGAGATTACTCTAATATGATGAGTATGTTCTCGGTAAGACAAATTTTGTTGAACAATAGATTAAAAACACTTGGAAAAGTCTACTCATTTAAAAAATCAATAAAAGCATACCTATATAAATAGTTCAAACATCCATATAAAGTGTTTCCAGTCAGACAGATACAAAGTCAAAAATTAAATATCGTGAAGAAAAATATGTAGGAAATATTTGCATGAAAACATACAAAAATTATATTGCTTATAATTATAAAAATGCTTAATTATAAAAATTATATTGCTCGGCAATCTATGTTGGTGAAACTGGAAGAAAATTAGAAACTATAAATAGAGAACATAAATATTCGGTTACTAATATTAATAACAATAATCATACAGCTCTTACAGAACATTTTTTAGATACCGGTCACCAATTCGACTTTGATAATACACAAATACTGGCCTATGAGAGAAACAAACCCCGTCGGAAAGTTATTGAAAATTATTTTATAAATAAATACCAAAGGGATGCCGTTAATTTACGCTATGAAAATAATAGTTTTCCGGAAATTTATAAAACCGTTTTAAATAAAATTTAATTATTCCTTTCTTCTTTGTTTCACACATTCTCATTTTTAATTATAAATCTATACATTGAATCCCCTGTTTCTTAATTGCTGATCGCATTTGAAGGTTTTGAAATTTGTTATTATGCTAGATTTCATTATTCAATGTCGTCTCAGTTTTCACCTTCATTGTTTTCCTCAAGAGACGTTCAACCAAGTTGGCGAGCGGTGTGTCTCGAAGTCTTGCCAACTTGGTAACATGGTTTTTAAACCATTTCTAAGTTTTATAATTTTTATGTTTTCATGCAAATATTTCCTACATATTTTTCTTGACTATATTTAATTTTTGACTTTGTATCTGTCTGACTGGAAATACTTTATATGGATGTTTGAACTATTTATATAGGTATGTTTTTATTGATTTTTCAAATAAGTGGACTTTTTCAAGTGTTTTTAATCCATTGTTCAACAAAATTTATCTTACCGAGAACATACTCATCATACTAGAGTAATTTCTTTCATCTACTAAATTAAAGTTTTTGATTACAGAAAATTGTCACTCATCTTTTTGTTTTGTTTTTTGTAATGTTCCAGAATTTGACTTAAATAAATTTATTGAAGAGGGTCCAAAATCAGGACCGAAACGTCTAACAATTTCGTTTTTAATTTAAATGACCTTTCTAATCGAGGACTGATCAAGGATTTAATATACAAAAGGTCGAGACTTACTCATCATCACTATAGGAAATTATAACCATTGGAATTTAAAAGGGCAATGAACCTTTCAATGTCTCAACTCTCATTAGTCTTCAAATAAAAAGTATCAGTAGTTGCAAAAAACGTAAGTTCATTGACTCCTGGAAACGAGTGAAATCAGAATGCCAGATCATCGAGTTATTCAAAGTACTGCCGTGGAAGAACACCTGTTGGGCGTGAGAAACCAAATTTCGCAAAATACGACTAAATGCTCGCCCACAGGTGTTCGACAACCAAAAGTAGTGCCTCTCCCAGTCATTAAATCAGAGTTTACGATAATAATTCGAACACAATTAGAAATCACTCTTAACTTGACCGGGCTAGGGACTCCACTTAATAATTCCGTCAGTACTAAATTCGAGATCGTTTTTTGATTAAACTTGTTCGCTCTTTTCCGAGTTTCGGCACTGAAGTTAAATTAAATTTATAAAAGACGTAAAAGAAGTAGTCACTTTAGTTCGTTACGGTATTGGATTTCCCATTCCTTTTATTTAATAATATCCGGTCCTGACTAAAATAAATTTGAAGAAAACAAGCAAATAAAAAGCACAGTCAGTTTTAGGTCGATTTTGACTTAAACTTCAAAAATCCGTATAAAAAGAGGAAGTAATCCCAGAGGTTGGGGAGAAAGTAGATTAAGTAGAGAGCAAGTAGATTAATGTCCGAGAGCCGGTTGAAATCTATACTGTTATCCGGGTATATTAATTGGAAGATTATAAAAAAGGGTGAAACCAAAAGAAAATTAATTAAAATAGAAGTTCGAATCATTCCTCCCTATAATCGGAAGTATAGTTTATAAACAAAGTGCGTGCACGAAGAAAAATATATATCACCGCAAGCAGCAATTGGTAATGTACTAGTATCGTTACACACTGAGACACACACAAACGCCAACATATTTTCTGTATTTTTTATTATGTGCTATTTGATCATGCATGGTGTCCCAGACTCAAGTATCCGGACTTAAATGGCTGTATGGAAATAAAAGAAAATAAATCTAAAATTCCATCCCCAAAAATCAGTTGAAGTTTTAGTTTTTGAGTTATAAAGTAATTAAGCTGGATCAATCAGGAGCATCGTATAAGCCTCGGCGCTCGCTTCAACAACACTGCGTTGGACTTCCGCTCACGTACGCACGTCTGTTTATACCACGTTCCTGATTGGTCCAGCCTAAATATTTCATAACACAAAAACTAAATTTTCAACTGATTTTTGGAAAAGGAATTTAAATTTATTTTTTATTTTTATACAGCTAAATAAGCCCGTACTCTCGAGTCTGGGACACCCTGTATATACATATACAGACGAAGATGAGGAAGCGACATCAAGACCAACCGCGGATCATCTGTCTGTTGGAAAGCTTAAATGTTCAACCACACATATTGAGATGCATGGGGAGATTAATGTCCATTTAGTAAACTAGATTTACTATGTCATCTGGAAATTATCGGGTGAAAACGAACGTCACTTTTCAGAGGGGATTCTTGAAGCAGGCACCTTCTGAGAGATGATTATTTTATTTATTCATTGATCAATTTATTGTGCTGCGAGAGCTTTGGCTGATTCAAGTCGAAGGATAAAAATCGGGAACAACTGACACAATTAGCAACAATTTAAACCGATTCAACATTTGATCACACTTAATTGTTATGAATCGTGTCCAATCGATTATTTGTAGAAGAGATAGGAACACTAAAAACGATGCTCGGTTTGCCCCTGCGCCTTGCTCTTTGGCGATTTTCTGCTTCCCTGCAAGCGTACTCCCGCAATAACTGATTTTCCTCACCAAAGATAGAATGACGTCTGTCATTTTCAAGACTTCTACTACAAGAGGCATATTTTTCTGTTTAAAACCTGCTTAGATTGACTAGTTCCTAACCCTGTAGTTTTTTCTGGCTCAGCATGCAACGGATATTTTTTATTGGACGGCATTTTCCTTTTGAATAAGCAGCTACGAGCAAACGGACTGATTACACGCTTACAATTATAGCTTAACACAATGGCACTAAAACAGAAAATAGAAAACGAAACACTACAAGAATAAATAAAGAAACAGCCAAGAGCCGATGCACTTGTTACACACTCATGTTTACGCTTAAACTGAAGAAAATTAGGAAAAAAGGCGTGGAGAAACAAAATACGAGTGCAAAAAAAAACTGAAATATCCAGGTTCTAGTCAAACTTAGTAAAACTACAAAAATAGATTTTAAGAAATACAAACAGAAACTAAGAAAATAGATTTAAAAAAACACTAGCGGACACTTATATTACCATGCACTTTCAGTACAAGACAAGTGACGATCACGAAATTCGTTGTCTTTAATACGTTTTGGGATGTTGACAATGGAATTTTTTACGTCCAACTAAGTCCTCGGTCAGGCTGGTTACATCGGAGGTTTTAAAATAAACGCACGTGAAGCGGAGAGTGGGGATATCATTGGTTCGAGAGAGATCTCGCTACACTGCTGCCTCCACTTTCCGCTTCACGTTCAAGGTAGCTAAAAGTAGATGCATTTATTTTATTCCAGAAAAAGCGAATGATTTAGTATACTGCAAAAACTACTATATATTTTTTGAAGATAACACTCATCTCGCAATACTGTGCCGGCTTTGGGTCTTGTCGGTACAGTGACAAGCGCTTTTTTCATGTCAAAACACTCAGGATCGCATACATAGTCTCTAAATCAGGCACAGAATATGCCCAAAGTCGCGATGTAAACAAACTTTTGATACAGCACTGACTATCCAAGCGTTTAGAGCGTTAAGGGATGCTCGGGGGGGGGGGGGGGCGAAGCTGTCAAGTGTGAAGCCAGCAAAAGAACGAGCGGTACAGTAAGGTGAAAGCGTAAAAAACTGAATTTGATCAAGTAATTATTTCCAGTCGACTTTTTCTTGTATATATGACTTTCAAAAGTGTAAGAAGCTACTTTTTAGTGATTTTTTTTCTTAAAAAAATCGATTTTGATTTTTTGAAAAAAATGAAAATGAAAACAAAAAAACTGTTATGTTAGCTTTAAAGTACACGAAAAGAGCTTGCCGAAATACTGTAATAAATGTACAATCGTCTAATCCTAAAAAAAGTTACACTAACGTCGAGAGATTTCAAGTGACTTCAAGAGAATTCAAGTGACTTCATGGGAATTCACGTGACATCAAGTGAATTCACGTGACTTCACATGACTTCATGTTAATTCAAATTACTTCAGATATTTCAGGAGATTTCAAGTGACTTCAGGAGAATTCAAGTGACTTAAAGTGATTTCAAGTGACTTCACGTGAATTTACGTGACTTCATGTGAATGGAAATGGCTTCAGATATTCCGGGAGATTTCAAGTTACTTCAAGGTGGCCGTCAATATACCACGTGGACAATATTTACTACATCTTCACCTCCGCCCCCACCTCTCGTGGACAAGCGTGGACTTTTGACGAAACTTCTTCCCCTGGCTCCTCTGTCAACGTGGACTTATTTCATATTTTATGAAAATATGGATATTTTTGGCATTCAAAAGCTACGGAGCCAAAAGGAGCTGTGAATTGTGTGAGAAAACGGTTTTTCTTACAAACATAAGCTTCATGATACAAAGTAAGAAGTCCAAACAAAAATTAGTGAATATTTTTTAAGTTTTTTATGTATTTCTAACAAGAAATCTGCAGATTCAAGAAAATGGGATCCAAATTTGTTCAAATCAAAAAAAAGATGTGCCCGCTGCGTGGTTGGTTCTCGCGCTTCGCTCTCGATAATATATTTATCTCGCGCTTGGCGCTACGCGCTCGGTCTTTGTACTTCCCCACGTTTATACAAAATCTTCGAGTTAAATGGGAAATCGGGAAAATGGGAAATGGGAATGGGAATAGTAATTTGGTGATTGTGAATTCTCTTTTGTTAAAGATCCTTCGGCTTTAACGAACACATTCTCATCATGTGTGTCTTGCTTCGCACTCGAACAAACTTTGTCCAATACTCGAATTTTTCTATATTATGTTAAACTTTAATGTATTAAATGTATACTATATTAATATCTCGGCTCCAAACAGCTCATTCAGATATAGCAAAATAAAGAACAAATTTTATTTTTCATGATTATTCTAATATTCGTTCCTTATTTGCCATTAATCTCTAGACGTTTTTACAGAAATTCAACTTGTTTATTTGTAATGTTATCTTTCACGATTAAATCAAAAACTACACGTCCTATAAAAAAAATGGATGAAAGCAAATTTGTAGATATAATTTAGACGAACACATTATGACATCAGCTTAAGACCGATTTTAAAACAAAACTGTAGTACGCATCTTTTCAAATCTTACGAATTGAAAAATGTAATATTCAATTCGTGTTTTTTTAGAATATTCGAAAAACGTGATTTTTTGTAAATATTTTGCCTCTGTTCGCAACTGCTGAATTGGACAGAACAAAATAAAGCAAACGTATTTTATTATTTGTTCTTTATTTCACAGTAATTTTGTTTGCATTTATTTTACAAAGTGTACATAAACAAATTTGTTTCAGATAAATAAAGAGATTTCCTTTTCGACAACGACAGACAGACAGACAACGACGTAAAAACTATTTTTTCTGACTCAGGGGGCCTCAAAACGTCGAAATTTCGAGGACTCCACGAAAGTTATTTTTCACATAAAATTAATACTTTCTCATTATGATGAGAATGTAATAATTCATTATTTTTTGTGCGATCAAAATTTGAATTTTTGTTTTTGTCAAGAAAATTCAAAAAGTTATCATGACATTCTTGTAGAACTTTCAAAAAGTAACGTTTTTCGTCTCTTGACTTTTTTTCATATTGTGCTTTGCTTCGCTTAAAATGTTAACTTTCGTTTTTTGGGAGGGATTTTGAAAATGCTCTAACTCTGACAATCTTCTTTTTATCGAAAGAAGTCGTGAGGATACAATGTTTGAATTTTTGAGTAATATGGATAGCCGTCCATGGAATTTCTGAATTTTGAAAAAAATGGTCTAAAAAATTCTGAAAATGCTCAAATTTTTTGAATTTCTATCGAAAATAGATGTTTAACGATTTTGATCTTTCTTTTTGGTCCCTGAAACTGTGTGCCTAAGCATAATCCAATCCAATGAGTCTTTTAAAAGTTATCCGGTATACAGACGACGACGACGACGACGACAACGACAGACAGCAGACACCGACGTAAAAACTATTTTTTCTGACTCAGGGAGCCTCAAAACGTCGACATTTGATGGAATCCACGAGTGTCATTTTTCACATAAAATCAGTACCTTCTCATTAGGATGAGAATGTAATAATTCATTATTTTTTGTGCGATCAAAATTTGAATTCTTGATTGTTTCAAGAAAATTCAAAAAGTAGTCCTGACATTCTTGTAGAACTTTCAAAAAGTAACGTTTTTCGTCTCTTGACTTTTTTTCATATTGTGCTTTGCTTCGCTTAAAATGTTAACTTTCGTTTTTTGGGAGGGATTTTGAAAATGCTCTAACTCTGACAATCTTCTTTTTATCGAAAGAAGTCGTGAGGATACAATGTTTAAATTTTTGAGTACTATGGATAGCCGTCCATGGAATTTCTGAATTTTGAAAAAAATGGTCTAAAAAATTCTGAAAAAGCTCGAACTTTTTGAATTTCTATAGAAAATAGCTGGTTAACGATCTCGAGCTTTCTTTTTGGTCCCTGAAACTGTGTGCCAAAGCACAATCCAATCCAATGAGTCTTTCAAAAGTTATTTGGTATACAGACGACGACGACGTTAACGACAGACAGCAGACACCGACGTAAAAACTATTTTTTCTGACTCAGGGGGCCTCAAAACGTCGACATTTAATGGAATCTACGAGTGTCATTTTTCAAATAAAATCAATATCTTCTCATTATGATGAGAATGTAATAATTCATTATTTTTTGCACGGAAAACAAAAAGTTCATTAAACTTTCTTGAACTATTTCAAGAGTCGGGGATGAGAGCGAACCTTGAACAAATTTTCTATATTCTGTATAACTTTCAGGATTTAATTTAAAACAAACCTAGAATAACTCTACAAGAATTCTGTAAACTTTATGTTGAACTCCGATTTGAAAAAGTTTAATAAAATATATAGAGAAATTCATGAAAGAATGCTGAAAACTTTCGTAGAAATTACAATTGAGGTATTGAAAGTTTGTAATCACATAATTATAAGGTGTAAATACCTCAATTCAGTCAAATGTATAGAAAAATTCTTCAAAAAATGTTGAAAAACCTCATAGAAATTCGATTCGAAGTATTGAGTGTTTGTGAACTACTTCAATATAAGATCTACCCAGCGGACACTGTTATAGAACTGTGATGTAACAGTTCTAGAACAGAAAAGAACAGGTTCTGTAACATACTTAGAACATACTTAGACCATGGTCTGAGTAATGTCGTCCCCAAATGAATGTAGCTGTTCTATAACGCTGTTACAGAACCATATTCTGTCAGGGATGTGTAACAATTCTGGAACAGCGTTATATGTAAAAAAATATATTTAGAACAATTTAGGAACAGTGTTACAAAATAACCATGTTCTGTAATAGTGCCGTAACACATATGTAACAGTGTTACGATGTAAATTTGTTCTGTAATCGTTCTGTAACAATTCTGGAACAGCGTTATAAGTGAAAATGTATTTTTAGAACAATTCAGGAACAGGGTTACAAAAGAACATTTTTCTGTTATAGTGACGTAACACATATGTAACAGTGTTACAATGTAAATTTGTTCTGTAATCGTTCTGTAACAATTCTGGAACAGCGTTATATTTCAAAAAGTATTTTTAGAACAATGTAGGAACAGGGTTACAAAGGAACATTGTTCTGTAATAGTGCCGTAACACATATGTCGCAGTGTTACGATGTAAATTTGTTCTGTAATCGTTCTGTAACAATTTCATAACAGTGTTACAAGGTTATGTAAAAAAAATGTTTTTTGTATTATTGCTGCACTTTGTTTATATTTTAAATAACACAATTTCACGCACGGTCCTCTATACATATAGTCGCACGCTTAAACCCGTTGAAAAATCGCACTCGTTGGGGATTCGAACCCTACCTAAACTACCTAAATCGAATGTACCTAGCCGATGCCTTAGCCAATTGCGCTATCGAACCGCTTGAACGTTCATGACATAATCTCGGCCATGCTTTTTCGCTGAATAAGCCAGGGTAATCTCAGGAATATATTCATTATTTTTTTTATTTCAGACATTGTGCCCTACTGTCGGCGTATTCTTACCCAGTTCAAGTAACTGACTGCGCCCGACCGCACAGTGGGACGAAATCAAAAAACGAGGTTCAAAATAACTTGTAGCTGGCAATTCTTGACCGATTTTGGATTTTTTTTAAAAGAAAAATTCAGCATTAACTTTTGAAGAGATTTATGTGGCCTGATTTTTGAATTTTTTTTTGTTTAAGCTTTTATGTTAATGCAAAGAGTGAAGAAAAAGTCGATTTTTTGGTTTTTTTTGTTTATCTTCGTTAAAAAACGTTTTCTATGACCAGCATTTCCAGACTATAGGCACGGGCGTAGTTGAAAGCAAAAAAAATTATGACATTGTGAAGTTAATCGTTATAAACAAATTAACTTAAAAAATAGTCTACACTATGGATTCTTCGTTTGCAAAGTACATTGTTGCGTTAAAATTACTTGCTTCCATCGAAAAAGTAATACCCAATCATAAAAATTTGGCATCCGATATATATTCTTTATTAATTTTATGAGCAAATTTTATAAACAAATGCCTAGTATGGACAATTAAAGGCAGAAAGAAATCTTTTTTCCCCCTAATTCTTCTCAAATTATATCGCCACTTATGTTTGATGATGGACAATTATCAATCAATATTTTTATTAATTTTATAAACAAATGCCTATTGTGGACATTTAAAGGAAGAAAGAAGTTGGTTTTTCTCTTAGTTTTCCTCAAATTATATCGCCAGTGATATTTAATGATGAAAAATTATCATCCGATATTTTTTATCAATTTTATAAACAAATTATATAAACAAATTCCCAGTGTGTACATTTTAAGGCAGAAAGAAATCGGTTTTTCTTCTAATTCTCCTCAAATTAGGTCGTCAGTGACGTTTAATGTTGGACAATTATCTTCCAATACTTTTTATAGATTTTATAAACAAATTATATAAACAAATGCCTAGTGTGGACATTTAAAGGCAGAAAGTAATCGTTTTTCTCCTAATTTTCTTCAAATTATATCGCCAGTGATATTTAATGACGGAAAATTATCATCCGATATTTTGTTATAATTTTATAAACAATTTATATAAATTTTTAAACGTGATAAACAAAAAAACGAATAAATCGACTTTTTCTTCACTCTTTGCATTAACATGAAAGTTTGAACAAAAAAAAATTTTAAAATCAGGCCACATAACTCTCTTCAGAATTTAATGCTGAATTTTTCGAAGAAAAAAATCCGAAATCGGTTAAGAATTGCCAGCTACAAGTTATTTTGAACCTCGTTTTTTGATTTCATCCCACTATGGGCCGTCGGAACAACTCTGATCTAAGATCGTTACAGAACAGTGTGTCCTTTATATTCCGTTCATAACAGAATTCCAGAACTGTTACGTATCCTTACAGTAACACTGTTACAGAACAATGTGACCTTCATGTTCCTTTCTTGGAACACGTGTGACATTCTAGTGACATAACAGTTCCATCACCCTGTTCTATATTAGTTACATCACAGAATTCTAGAACTGTTACAGATCCTTACAGTAACAGCGTTACAGAACAATGTGACCTTCATGTTCCTTTCTTGGAACACGTGTGACATTCTAGTGACATAACAGTTCCATCACCCTGTTCTATATTAGCTACATCACAGAATTCTAGAACTGTTACGTATCCTTACAGTAACAGCGTTACAGAACAATGTGACCTTCATGTTCCTTTCTTGGAACACGTGTGACATTGTAGTGACATAACAGTTCTATCACCCTGTTCTATATTAGTTACATCAAAGAATTCTAGAACTGTTACAGATCCTTACAGTAACAGCGTTACAGAACAGTGTGACCCTTATGTTCTGTAATTGTTATGGCACACGATTGTAACAATGTTATGTATAAATGTTCCCTTTTTGTTATGTAACATTTACAGAACGTGTCCGCTGGGTATAGACTTCAGTTCTTTAAAATGTAGCTGTGCAGTCGCTACTGTGCGCAGGCAGCGACTTTTCCGCATCGCTCCCGCGTGAGAAAAAAGAATTCAAGTCTTAGAGAACATTTGCACTCGTTGAAAATTAAAATATTAAGTTTGCCAATAACCGACACATCTCTAAATGGTAAATCCACTACCCGGGTGCACCGGAACGTGCACCAGGTTGTTCAAGACGTCATCTACGAGAACTTTTTTAGAATCTAAATTGTATCAATAGCCAAAATAACTACGAATGGTGAGTCGACGATCAGGATGCACCGGAACGTGCACCAGGTCGTTTGGCACGTATTATACGAGAACTGCTTTAAAATTCAAATTGTGTCAACACCCAGAATAATTAACAGTGGTGAGTCGACGGTCCGGGTGCACCGAGTCGCGCACCAGGTTGTTTAGCACGTATTCTACGAGAACTTTTTAGAAATTTGAATTGTTCCAACCACCAAATTAACTACCGTCGACTCACCATTTGTAGTTATTTTGGCTATTGCCACAATTTAAATTTTTGAAAAGTTCTTGTAGAATACGTGCTAAGCGACCTGGTGCACGTTCCGGTGCATCCTGATCGTCGACTCACCATTGGTAGTTATTTTGGTAGATAAACCTCAAGATTTCTAAAGAAATCATCAAGTCAAGCTTTCTTCGATCGTTTTTTTATATTAAGAAAATATGAGAGAAAACAAAGTTTTCATATTTTTGTTTCGGTCTTACGATCCATTTAGAAAAAATTGAAAAGATAAATCGCGTCAAAATTCCTTTTTGATGACGTTTCGGCCCCATCTGTGGGCCTTCATCAGAAACAAACATCTTAAAGAATAATCGGAGTCAATCATAAATACACGTCAAAGCGAATGACAACATTTTAAAATTTTGTGAAGTCAGATATCATTCTGAAGTTTTAAAAATCATTATGACGTTTGTAAAAAAAGTATTGGGAAACTATAAAGTCCATGGAACTTTCCCAATGTGTTCAAAAAGGTTCATATTTTGTAATTAAAATGCTGTGAAACAGCTAACAAACTGATGTTTTTTTACAAACTTCATAATGATTTTTAAAACTTCAGAATGATCTGACTTGACAAAATTTGTAAATGTTGTCATTCGCTTCGACGTATATTTATGATTGATTTCGATTATTCTCTAAGATGTTTCTTTCTGATGAAGGCCCACAGATGAGGCTGAAACGTCAATAGAAAGGAATTTTGACTCGATTTCTTTTGTTAATTTTTTCTAAATGGATCGTAAGACCGAAATAAAAATAAGAAAACTTTGTTTTCTCTCATATTTTCTTAATGGTAGTTAGTTTGGCTATTGATACAATTTAGATTCTAAAAAAGTTCTCGTAGATGACGTCTTGAACGACCTGGTGCACGTTCCGGTGCACCCGGGTAGTGGACTTGCCATTTAGAGATGTGTGGGTTATTGGAAAACTTGAGATTTTAATTTTCAACGTTAAAAATTGAAATAGATTCAACTTATCCAATGTCATATCTTATTTAATCGATTCAAAAAATATAGAATTAGGAATTCAACTTTTAAAATTATTTTCAATGCAAGCCTTTGTATGTATGTATAGTTTATACCATTAAGCCATTTCCCTTTCGGGGTTGGCGTGACACTACCCGCTTTGGGTAGTGTTTCTAGGTGGATAGTTTCTTGTAGTAAAGAACTACAAGTGTGGGCTCACCACACCCACGACGCCAACAGCACGCAGTAGTATTATTCCTGAATGGTCACCCATCAAAGTACTAACCGCGCCCATCACTGTTTAACTTCAGTGATCTAACGAGAACTGGTTTTTTCAGCGTGGAATGGCCGTTGCCAATTTTATATAACTTATGGATCAGTATACGTCAGGAATATCAGGATCGGCAAGTGGTTTTTCTATTTCAGGTAAACTTCGTGAAATTATAGTGTTATATAAGAGACATTTTGGGTCCAAAGGATTTTTGAAAATATTCAAAATTACGGGAGTTACGCCATGTTGAATTTTGGAATCACATTTTTCTGAAATATCTATATTTCTGCAACCATTGAAGGAATTTGGATAAAAATTGTAGGTTTTGTAGACAAAAAAATACGCTTTAAATTGAAAAATCCAAAAAAAATTTGGTTTTCAATTTTGACCAAAAAAATGACCAAAAAAGGTTTGAATTCAGTTTTTCGTCAAGAAGGGAAAAAATTTCTCTTTTCTTGTTAAGACGATTTAATTCCTTATAATTTCACCTTTAATTTGAAAAAAAATAAATTGATGGTGACTCTTCTAGATCACGAGATAATGGCATTTTAGTGGGACCGTGCGCTGCCACGGCGCTGCTGTCTCAGTGTCGCACAGTGAGGGAAGAGCACATTTTTTGACGAAACCGCCCGGCACGGACCATTTATTTAAAGACTTTCAAATTGATTAAAACCTGACATAAATCGATGTAATAACTAACTAAAAATTATTCTTTGTCGGTCAGATTAACCAAAAAATTGTTAATAATTCTATAAAGAAACTAATAAAACGAAACTCATTTTTTCGCTATTCACAGTGATTAGCTACTTAAAATCCATAGATTTTGTATGACACGCGACAGATACTAATGTGCAATTACAATTAGTCAAAAATAGTCGACTTTTAACAACTATTTAAACATTTTTTGTAAACAAATACACATTTCGACCATTTTTTCAAGACTTTATTGCGTAATCAACTAAGCCTTTTTGTAAAATAATGACAAAATGTGCAACTTGTCTATAGAAAATATTGACTAAATTATTCTCAGTCGGTTAGATCAACAAACAAAAAAAGTGTTTTCTGAGTGAGTTCCCCTTGCATCTCACAGATCGGGGTGCTTTTTGAGCGAGTTTCCCTTGCCTCTCACATATTGGGGTGCTTTTTGAGCGAGTTCCCCTCGTCTCTCACATATTGGAGTGCTTTTTGAGCGAGTTCCCCTCGTCTCTCACATATTGGAGTGCTTTTTGAGCGAGTTCTTCTCGTCTCTCACATATTGGAGTGCTTTTTGAGCGAGTTCTCCTCGTCTCTCACATATTGGGGTGCTTTTTGAGCGAGTTCTCTTCGTCTCTCACATATTGGAGTGCTTTTTGAGCGAGTTTACCTTGCCTCTCACATATTGGGGTGCTTTCTGAGTGAGTTCCCCTTGCCTCTTACATATTGGGGTGCTTTCTGAGTGATTAATTTTGTTTTAAATGAATTAGTATTGTCTTGCCAAAAACCCTGGTTGTTATGTTTTTCATAGCTTCAAAAGCTCTTAATTACAATTATAAGATTCTGTTTGAAAAAGTAATTATTTTCTATAGACAAATTGCACATTTTGTCATTATATTATGAAAAGGCTTAATTGATTACGCAATAAAATCATGAAAAAATGATCGAAATATGTATTTGTTTACAAAAAATGTTTAAATAGTTGTTAAAAGTCGACTATTTTTGACTAATTGTAATTGCACATTAGTATCTGTCGTGTGTCATACAAAATCTATGTGCGACACTGAGACAGCAGCGCCGTGGCAGCGCACGGTCCCACTAAAATGCCATTATCTCGTGATCTAGAAGAGTCACCATCAATTTTTTTTTTCAAATTAAAGGTGAAATTATAAGGAATTGAATCTTCTTAACGAGAAAAGAGAAATTTTTTCCCTTCTTGACGAAAAACTGAATTCAAACATTTTTGGGCATTTTTTTGGTCAAAATTGAAAACCAAATTTTTTTTGGAATTTTCAATTTAAAGCGTATACTTTTATCTACAAAACCTACAATTTTTATCGAAATTCGTTAAATGGTTGCAGAAATATAGATATTTCAAAAAAATGTGATTCCGAAATTCAACATGGCGTAACTCCCGTAATTTTGAAAATTTTCAAAAATCCTTTGGACCCCAAATGTCTTTTATATAACACTATAATTTCACGAAGTTTACCTAAAATCGAAAAACCACTTGCAGATCCTGATATTCCTGACGTATACTGACCCTTATATAAACTTGTTCTATATAGCTATATAACATCTTATTAACCTTGAACCTACTACAATTTATAATCTAAAAAGAATTTGCGATTAAAAAATCTTTCGAAATTTAAAATTTCCAAAATTTTAAAAATGTCAAAGATCCCGAAATTTGTAATTATCTAAATCTTAAACTAGATTTTCGAAATATGATATTCTTGAATGAATGAATTTTCAAAACACAAAAATTTGTCAAACAGCCCTGCACAGCTGTAGCTTATATTTTAGATTTTTTTTTATTCTACAAGTTATGTTAGCTGCGAGATTTTGTTAGCAGCTCCGAATGCGTAGGTAGGGGGTTCGAAACCACAGCGAATAATAATTTTAATAGCGTGCGATTATTAGTGTAGTGATTGTTTGTGTAATAGTAAATAATTATGTACTTAAATATGTAAACAAATATTAAAGCATAATGATAATAATAATAATAAACATTTTTTTTTTAGGCTAAAAATGGGCCATGATTTCATAGAACTGTTCTCTATAGTTTCAAGACTTCTCCGATGCAGACTGTATATTAGCTGGACTTTTAGATTTTCTAGAACTATTCTACGTTTTTCGCATCCTGCCTCCTTATAGAGAATACGTCACCTCATCCTTTACATTTTATAGAAGTCTGTATTACATTCCGTAGAATAGTTCGATGCAATGTAAAACCAAGAAGATTTTAACTTTTAATAAACTACCCGTCGTATCCTCTACTATAGGACTAGTTCTATAAAATTTAATGAAATTTCTTTTCCGTGTGTGCGATCAAAATTTGAATTTTCGATTTTTTCAAGAAAATTCAAAAAGTTGTCATGACATTCTTGTGGGGCTTCCAGAAAGTAACGTTTTTCGTCTCTTGCCTTTTTTTCCTATTGTGCTTTGTTTCGCTTAAAATGTTAGCTTTCGTTTGGGGGAGGGGGGGGGGGGATTTTTAAAATGCTCTAACTCTGACAATCTTCTTTTTATCGAAAGAAGTCGTGAGGATAAAATGTTTAAATTTTTTAGTACTATGGATAACCGTCCATGGAATTTCTTAATTTTGAAAAAAATGGTCTAAAAATTTTTGAAAAGGCTCTAACTTTTTGAATTTCTATCGAAAGTAGCTGGTTAACGAACTCAATCATTCTTTCTGGTCCCTGAAACTGTGTGCCAAATCACAATCCAATCCAATTAGTCTTTCGAGAGTTATCCAGTATACAGGCGACGACGACAACGACAAAACAGACAGACACCGACGTAAAAACTGTTTTTTCTGACCACAAGTGTCATTTTTCACATAAAATCAATAACTTCTCATTATGATGAGAATGCAAAAATGAATAAATACATTTTAAAAAACGATATATGATTCTGAACCAATCTATTTAGATTATTACATTTTCCGAAATGTTAGGTAGTTTGATGTATGGTTTTTAATTGTGAATCTTTTTCATGCTCATTTTGCATGCAATTATCCATGAAAAAGTATATTTCTTTTCAACCTTTAATAAAAAATGATATTCGGAGTTTCCGCCAGTCCCGTGAAGTTTAACACACATTTCCCAGAAGAAAAAAAATACGTTTTTGTACATTTTATTCAGAATCGTCAATATTAGGTGAATCGAGTTGAAACTCAACATTTCTCTTCAAAATTAGCTATAGAATACGAATAAATAATTCTTTTTTAAATATTACGCCCATATGTTTGTTTCATAGGTACCCAAAAAAAGCCCATAAGTGAAAAATTGGGTTTTGCGAGTTGCTGGCGCTAATTATGATATTTTTGCGGTTTTTTTTTTAAACAAAGTGTTTCTAATACATAAACTACTACTTCTCACTGATAATTAGATGTTTACGTGCATTGTTTTAATAAATTATTATTGCTTTCAGCAATTTTCTCTCACAATACAGTTAGAAACTTGCTTTTTCTCCGAATTTTATAATTAGAGTGAGGTGATAAATAAAGCAAGTTAACAAACATAATTGTTCAAACAATCTATTATTGTTGATTACTATCTTCTCTTAGATCATTGCTAGAAATTTGCGGGTTTTTCTTCAATTTTCAACTTTGCTTCGGCTGTTTAGTTATGAACAAATAATAAATAAACAATAAAGAGAATATTTTTCTAACATTTCTCTAAGAGAAAATAGTTCTAAGCCATAATAAATTGTATAAACAATTGTGTTTATTAATTTACATTATAATCTCACTAAGTAAAAAGTAGACAAAAAAGTCAACAAATTTCAGAAAAAACCGCAACTATCTAGCATTATTATAGGGCAATATAATTAAAAAACAATAATAATTTGTTTAAAAAATTATGTATGTTTAATTCCAGTCATTATTACCATACTCTAAGTGAAAAGTAGAAGAAGAGTTGAAAATTCCAGAAAAAACCGCAACTTTATAATATTATTCAAAGAGAATATCATTAAAAATAATAATGAATTGTTTAAAAAATTATGTTTGTTAACATGATTTAATTATGACCCTACTATAATTTGAAAGTGAACCAAAAGTGGAAAATTTTGAAACAAACTGCAACATTCTAGGATTATTCTAGGAGAATATTATTTGAAATATTAAATGGTTTAAACAATTATTTCTGTTGAATTCTGTTGATTATTGCCCCGCTCTAACTGAAAAGTTGAGAACCAGCTGCAAAATTCAGATAAAACCGCGACTTTTTAACTCCATTCTAAGATAAAATGGCTATAAACAATAACGAATTGTTTGAAAAATTTATGTAAACATTAAATTATCACAATGAAGTAATATTTTATTTATTAGAAACAGTGTTTACCAAAAGAAATCTCAAAAAAATAATAGTCAGCGCCAGAAACTCGCAATACTCAATTTTTCACTTACGGGGTTTATTTGAACCCTATAAAACAGACTTATGTGGACGAATTTTAAAAAGGGTAATTTCTTATTCGTATTCTTTAGCTAATTCTGTAGAAAATTTTCCAGGATCAACTCGATACACCCAATATTAACAATTCTGAATAAAATATACAAAAACGTCTTGCTTTCTTATAGAAAATACGTGTTAAAGTGTACGGGGCCTTCGGAACCTCTGAATATCATTTTTTTTGTAACGCATTTTTTTGGGGGATTTGAACAAATTTGCAGGCGATGCATGAAAATTGAAAAAACAAATTTTGGACCATCATAGTCCACGTAGACTTTGGCCATACCCCCCTCCCCAAAATGTCCACGTGGTATATGGGTGACCAAAATGAATTTAGGTGATTTCAAGTGACTTTACATGAATTCAAGTGACTTCACATGAATTCACGTGACTTCATGTGAATTAAAATGACTTCAGATATTTCAGGAGATTTCAAGTTAATTGAATTCAAGTGACTTCAAGTGACTTCAAGTGACTTCAAGTAAATTCTGGTGACTTCAAGTGAATTCAAGTGAATTCAAATGACTTCAAGTAAATTCAAGTAACTTCAAGTGAATTTAAGTGAATTCAAGTGAATTCAGATACTATAGGAGATTTAAGATACTTCAGGAGACTTCAGGAGATTTCATTACAAGTGTACACCTGACTTCACGAGTTGTCAACCCCTTGACTAACGTGAAGGTGAAAAAGCACCTGAAAATGTAAAAACTTCAGGCCCCTGCATATTGAAGGCTTAATTCTACAACGTTCTGCCGATTGTAAAGTTTGATCTACTCAGTGAGAGCTTTCATTTGGTACCAGACTCATTAGTGGCGGCGTGGGTCAAAACTCCCATGTATTCTCGGTACCCTCTTTTGATCTGGGCTTAACAAAATTGAAAGGCTTGAACTTCGCGTTTTAAAGAAACGCCAGCGCCAGAAAGCCAGCGCTGAAGTGAACCGCCAACACCCACACTATCGTATCACTTATGAAACAAACAAGTGGTTGCTATATATCGCATTTGATTGGTTCATTATGCCCAACTTTGAAGCTTCATTGTACCCAAACTTCATTGTGCATAAGTAGTGGGACACCGTGTATAAGCTGAAGATGATGGTAAAAATAAGAGGTGTAGATTACTGGTTGAAGCTTCCTTCAATGAAAAAACCTGTGAGATCTCACAGAATCATTGGCGTTTCGACCGTTCGTCGACAGTCATCATCAGAATAATACATATATGAAGACCCAGGGGGAAAAACGACTTATGTCCACTTTGGACTAAGGTTGTTTTTCCCCCCCGGGTCTCTTCATATGTTCACTCTTAGTCTAAAGTAGACATTAGTCGTTTTTCCTCCTAGGTCTTCATATATGGGATGGTAAGAAAGCCCCTCGTAAAATGAAATACCAATTTATGACAATTTTAAGATCAATTTCAAACAACGTTCGAAATAAGTATAGCTGTCCCTACTGAAAAACCCGACGTCGGATCCTACGTTGGATCTTAATAGTTTTTCACGTCGTAACCTCAATTCATAATTTATAATTTAGTTGTAAATAATGATTATGTTCAAGAAGCTAAGGGGAGACGTAAGGAAAATGACGTTTAAAAACTTTTCTGTGAATTTGTTTCAAAAGTTTCATTTTTATTAAACACTGACATATTATCAAGTAATTAAATGTTTTAGAATTTGTTGTCCTTTTGGGCTAAAAGTGAACCACGTGGAAGAAGAACAATGTCGGATAATATTCAGAAGTAGCTCATCGCAAATTTGCCTTTTTTCACAGAAAAATAATTTTTTCTTGAAAACGGCATATCATCATGTAAACTTAGGGGTCGTGCATAAATTACGTAACACTTTTTGGGGGGAGGGGGGTCTAGCTTAGTGTTACACAATGGTGAAAAACTACAGGGAAAAGTCGGAAAAAGAGTTACACAGGGGGGGGGGGGCAAAATGGTCGGAAAATTGCGTTACGTAATTTATTCACGACCCCTTACACAAAATATAAAATATGCGAGTCATTAAAATCAGTATTTTTTGTCCATATGTTTTCATTTAAAAATGCATATTTAAGGAGATATGCGAAGACAATTGTTATAAAGTAGCAATATTAATCATCTATTCGTCTTACTGGGATACGTTTAGTATATCTTTACATTATTTTTAGGTTCTCAGAAAAACAATTCACATTAACATGCAAAATTACTATTTGTGAAAAATTATTTTATGTGAATTATTTTTTAAGAACCATCAAGTAATTGAAATGTGTATCGAAGATATTCTAGTTGGTCGACTAGATGATTAACAACATGCTTCTTTGTAACAATTTTCTTTGCAGATCTCCTTAAATATGCATATTATAATAAAAAAGTATGCACAACAAATACTCACCTCAATGAGCCGCAGTTTTCCAGAAAAATGTATTTTTCTTTAAAAACAGACAAATTTGCGATGAGCGACCTCTATATAGTATCCAACTTATTTTGTCTTTCACATAGTTAATTTTTGACCAAATAGGAGCAAAAAAATCTAAAATGCCTTTTGAGATGCGGACTTCACTTTTTTGAACACCCCTAATGTATAGTAAAATACGTATTGCTATAAAAATCCCTATTATACTAATCTCTACTAATGTCTTCGAAAATCAACGCAGATATTAAAACAAACGACGTATCGATGCATATGGTCGGTTGGGCGGGTATATAGTGGTATGATTGGGGAACATTATATAAAAACATTAAAATAAAAAGTGTGGTAGTTTTGCTGACTACTGGTTAAAATTGATTAAAAATGACTGAGAGGTCATTTTTAACGAATTATGTGGTAGTTTTGCTGACTACTGGTCAAAATGTATTGAAAATGACTGAGAGGTCATTTTTAAACAATTCTGACCAGTAGTCAGCAAAAGTACCACACTTTTTATTAATACTACCCTGGTCGACATTAATTAACACCAGTCACTACATTATAGAATAACGTCTTAAAAATAGTCGAAGTCTTTTAACCCAACTTGTTCATTTTACAGCTAGTTTCACGGTTCTTGGAACTATTTAGGACATTAAATCACATGTTGAACAATGTTATTTATCATAACCTTTTCGAAGACCGTGTATGAATGATAGTACAAAAGAGACAGACAAATTCTATTAGAATCTTTTGAACTTTGTGTAACCACATAAAATTACTCTAAATAATTTGGTATGAAACGTATTGAAAATCTACATGAACCGTGTCAACGCAAAAACGTTTCAGAAGTTTTTATCTTATGTGATAGTAACAGCTTTATATAAAAATCCATCTAATTGCTTTTATTTTCAATAGGAATGCAAATTTGGCATAGGACATATGTATTCATCATTGTTTAATGCAATGTGAACGCACACTTTCGCAATTGTGGTGGTTAGAACCGCACACTTGTCGTCATTTACGCTAAAAATTTTTTGCAACATTTTCCAGTCATCTCCTAAAGCATTTATCGTAACAAGTTTTTGAACAATGGTGAATTCTTTTTTCGTATTTCTGTCAACTATGAAATTATGAACTTTAAAGTACAAGTTATTATATTATTTCGCATACGTATTATCCGAACGCTTATTACTTTTAGATGAAGACATAAATTGACAGGCTTTTTTAAAAATTTTCCTATATGAAACCGAACTTTCTGGCGAGAGTTGTAAGTTTTATATCCATGATCTGTGGACAGTAGAAGTAGGACCAAAGTATCTAGTTTCGGAAAATTGCCATGTTTTTTGAACCATCGAAGAACAAGTATAAGCACAGAATTTCTTTACACTAAACCAAGGTGTTACGCGTTTCTTTAACATAGTGAAGCTATACTGTAGACTTATTCCCCGAAATACTTGATGGTGAATGCCCTTTGCTGAATGAATTCCCTTTAGGAGCTTTCCTTTACCTGCTACGAAAGCAAATGCTTTATGGGCCCAGAGCGATCCCCAATGATACACAATTCTTGCCAGGTGTAAAAGTGAATGCACATCGAACGCCATGGCTGCTTTTCCGTAAAGCTTTTCAGTTTCAGCTGCAAATTTATATAATAACTGATCGGCTACGTCAATTTGAAGAACCGAAATTTCATCTTGTGAAGGAATATACAACGCTTCCACATAAAGTGTCCAGTGCATAAGAAATGATGATGGTAATACATGGAGAAGAATGGGAATGCTGTAATATAAAATCCAGTTTTCCCATTCCCTAGCTTTCCAAAATTCCCTGTCTGACAAAGATCTAGTTAGTCTTCCTAGCACTTTATATTATTAAGAAGCACATCAATTTCAGGTGTAGTCCGACGAGAAAGTAACCCTACTTTTTCTTTGGTTCCAAACCACATCTTAGCAAATTGTTTAGCTATTCCGCTAATTAGGTGCATTCTTTCTACCACGCAACCAAGCATTACGTGAAACTTCATTAAGTCCGACAGAGAAGATCATGACTTTACTCCGATAACTGGTTTATTCTTTTTTGTTGCTGTTTCTGCATGCTTAATGGTATCTGCAAGATTTCACATTTTAGGGACTTTATTCAGTAAAGGAAACTTAATGCGCACACTTATTTTATTTTTACTAGAACTTCGAATATATTCTCCGGGATGAAGACACTGACCGCAACCATGACTAGCATTGTATTGCGAAAATCCCTGTACTGACGCTCGTGCCACAGCGTCAACACAACAAACCAATGAAAAAACGTTAATTAAACGTTCTACACCATCTATATTGCACTGAACTCCCTTAGTAGCAAGTTCATTCATATTTTCTACGAATAGAGTGAGAAAAATATTCATATCTGACTTATCTTTTCCAAACCAAAGCCCTGCTAGTATTAATTCCTTCGTGCGGACATTGTATGGCAATTCGTTCACCATCAAGTATATTGGCCAGTTGGAACACTTTGAACTTTCGAATAAGGGTGCTCCATCGGTATTAAAAGTTTTCGTTGCATAATTGTGCTTATCAGCTTCGCTTAAACTTTCAACAAATTCTCGATAAAATGTTCCCTCATAAATAACATTTACTAAACCTTTCTAATGAATTCGCTGTCTTAAAATGAAGTCAAAGTGATCAGAATTAGTTTGTATCAACTTAGAAATAGGACTCGAAGGATCCATCGTTACAAAAAAATCTTTGAAGTCGTAATGCTTAACATTAATTTTACGTCTGCACATTTTGCATTGCACGTGATTGTCTTTACGTGGTTCAAATGTCTCTGCATATTGGCGAAATTGCGGACAAACCGCGTGGAATTTCGACCATTTTTTTCGGATAGATTAGCTTATCAATAAAATACTTTGTATTTGGTAAGATAAGAACGGAAAAAAGCAGTTAATGAGGCCAAACAATTGATAAGTTCCAGTGAATGACAGTGAATTTACCAGAGCAAATATTACGTTCATTATTACTATTTCACCAATCGTTTTAGTGACTGGAACCGTGATGGGGAAACTAAAACTCCTACTTGACATCATATCATCAAGTGAAGTATAAATCATCTCTTCTCCTGATAAATGTTCCTTATTGACCGTGTCCTCTTCTTCAATGTCGATAGGAAAGTCATCGTCTTTGTCTGCCTTCTCGAAGTAATTATTCTCTTCATCTTCAGTCTAAAAGGAACAATCGAGTTGAATGTATTATCAGAAAAATCTGGTATAAGTATGGATGTTAAAGAAGGTTTCAGCGTGGCTGGGTATTCGAACATTAGAAACTGAATTTGAAATATATTATAAAGAAATATGAAATACGATCACTGTAAAAACTTCAGACCCTTCAACGGTATTAATTTACGAGAAATTATTCCAAACTTTTAAAGCGTTATTTAAATCACAGTGTTCAATTTTTACATTCGCATCATTTATGATTAAGAAAGTCTTACAATCACCCGAAATGTCATAACTACGTTTTTTGACAGATATCCACGTTTTGAGACCCCCTAAAGCCAAAAAACAAGTTTAAGCGACGGCATCTACATGTTTGTCTGATCTGTCTGTCCGCCCGTAAACACGATAATTCTCGAAAAAATAAACGTATCAAATCGAGCTTTGGCATACTTTTTTTGAATCCTAAAAGGATGAAGAAATGTATTCACCAAGCTTCGTTTGCCTGCTCGAACCACGGTTATGGTTTCATCCATCGAAAATACTATGCAAAAATAAAATATTTCAATTTTACGTCAAACGACGAATATAATATACTGTTACCCCGCGATTTAGGGCCTCCCGATTTAGTTCTTCCGAGAATTGACGCCGCGGCGCAGATATGAGTACTTGGAGTTGCGGGGGGTGTGCGGTGTTCACTCAGGCGTAACAATGCAAGAGCATTGCGGCAAGACGCTGTAACCTAACGGCCTACCTGTGCAAGAGCGTCATGACATTGCAGTAGTTCACTCAAAGCGGGAGACACAGACACATTTACATATCGAGTAAGCGCAATGGCGATCTCGCATCGACGAACAGTGTTTTTTTGATGTCTAAAGCCAACTGAAGCTTCTTCTTCTTCTTTGTCTCTGGCCTTTTGATTCAATCAACAAGCCATGACATATCCACAAAATTGAATATTCTTCTTATAACCCAGTAAGAGTTCTTCAGTCCATTAAAAATGTCCTCTTCATTCGAAATTTGCCACAGTTGAATCACACCCGTAGCTGAATTCTTGAAGCAGATCCAAAGCAAGCAGCAACCAACTCCAAGGTAGTAGTAGAACAGATTGGCACGTTCTCACGAAGGCGACCACCTCACTCCATACCAGCTCCGCCATTAGGAGGGAAGGCAGGGGAGTCGCCCGCCCAACTCAATCACTGATTCCTCTGTGGGACTGAAAATGATGTCGTTTATATTCACCAGGCCGGGAGGAAGCCCGGAACTGTTACGCTCAAAGAAGTCGTGCAGGGCCAATCTTCCCCCCAACAAGATGGGGCACTGATTTAGAAGATGGGTAAGGTCTTTGAGCTGTCCCCCACATTCACAGTCAACCCGAAGACTCCAGCCCATCCTAGCACAATGATGTCCTGTGCATATGTACCCAGCCCTAAGTCTAGTGACCAAACTTATAAATCGTCTGGGCAGATCGAGACCACGAAACCAAGGCGTAGGCGTCTTAACATTGACCCGCGAGAAGTAGTTCCTCCTTGAACCGTCAGTACTACCATAAGGCCAGCACAGCACTTCCCAAAATTCAAAACCCCTTTGACAGATATCCCGAAGATCACGTACAGGAATTCCTTTTAATGCAATGACTGGGAATTTAGAGGCCTGTTTTGCCACCCCATCAGCCACCTCATTGCCCCTGATCCCGCTGTGCGACGGAATCCAGCAAAAGCAGATGGTAAAACCTTCTCTTTCAGCAGCTGCAACACCATTTCCCACCACGCGTGCCAGTACAGGCCCCGTAGATCCCGAGAATCTACGCAGTAGACACTGCAGAGCCGAGCGCGAGTCCGAAAATATAGCCACGTTTCTCAGGCCCGACTCTACCACGCACTTGACCGCATAGAAAAGTGCATACAGTTCTGCCGAGAGAACAGACATATGGTCACGCAGCCGAACTCCAAACCTACGATACCTAGAAGGGATGTAGTATCCGCAACCCACTATCCACAGGGACGGTTCAACCGATCCATCTGTAAAGATACATGTTGCCCAGGGGAATTGCCGATCCACGAATTTATTAAAGAGCTGCTGCGTAAACTCACAGTTCTTGAAGGCCTCACCGGACTCCAGGTCAACGGAGATCTCCGCGAGCAAATCGCTTCAGCGATCATCAAAGTAGCCCGGACGAGAATAGCATTCCATGGCACCAGTGAAGGCACACGTGGCCTCAAAGAATGATAATAGGCCAAACTTGTCAGGGCTAACACTGAAGCTCCTAGATCGAGCCTCCGTGGCCAGATCCTCCAACCTTGCTGCTGGAGGGCTATTATTCCAACAAAAGTAACGGAGAATGAACCTATTTGCCAGCAAAGACCTACGAAATGACAGGGGAGTTTCTGAAGCCTCAGAGAGGAGCACAGAGATGGGCGTCGAGCTCATACACCCCAAGGCAACCCTGAGAGAAGCATGATGGACCGTATCCAGCATTTTCAAGGCCGTGGTGCTAGCTCTAAAAAAAAGGAGCTCCCCATTCCAGGCATGCCCTAAAAAATCCCTTGTGAACTGTGAGCAAAGGGGAAGCGGAGGCGCCCCAAGAGATTCTCGCAATAACCCGAAGGATATTGACTGCTCTTGAGGCTTTAGCTACAACAGCCCTGATGTGGAGGATCCAGGTCATTCTTTTGTCTAAAATTATGACCAGGTAGTTAAGAGAGGACTGACATTGAATGACCGTTCCATTTATCATGATGGAGATGTCGTGGATCCCCTGCCGGCCTCTACAAAAATGGCAAAGCTGCGACTTTAGGATAGAGATGGAAAGGCCCAAAGTCACGAGCCAGGTAGTTAATCGCCCACATGCCAATTTTAAAAGATCGGAAGCTTCCTGAATAGACCCCCGGTGACGTAAAGAAGCAAGTTGTCTGCGTACATCGCCACTCTCACTCCGGCCAGAAGATGTTGTCCAAGCCTACGAAGAGCAAGATTAAAGAGGAGTGGAGAGAGAACTCCCCCCTGGGGAACACCAACCCCGCAAGACCTTGGATTGCTTCCATCCGAGGAGAAGAAGAGATTCCGTCTGCTAATCAAGAAAGAAACAAGATGAAGCAATCTTACCGGAACCCCTGAATCCCTCAATTCTTCAAACAAAGGCCCCGGCAGAACAGCATTGAACGCACCTTTCAAATCCAATGCTAGCGCCAGCGTGTTTTCGTGTCTACCGAAGCCCATCATGATATATGAAGCAACCAAGGCCGCGCAGTCCATAGAAGACCTGCCCCTTCTGAAACCAAACTGAAATTCAGGGACCCAGCCCTTGTGCTCAGCTAAGTATTCCAGTCTCCTCTGAGTCAGTCTCTCAAACAACTTGCAAAAAGTTGAAGTGAGATAAATTCGCCGAAAGCTCGTCCCACCCGGTTTAGGACTGAAATGTACTCGAGTATCCCTCCAAGCTTCCGGGAAAGAGGAGACATGGAACATTGCGTTAAACAAGCTATGCACAAACCTCAACAATGGGTCCGAGAAGCCCCGGATGATTTCATAAGACAAGCCATCCATGCTAGGAGCAGACTTGGCCTTACAATGTGATAACGCCACCTGGAACTCTTCCCAAGAAAAAGGCTGATTCATTGGCTCGAGCTCATCGGGGTTAGGAAAAGGGTCTCTTGTCTGTGGAGGGATGTCCGGGCGAATCAGTTCCTTCTGGAGACCCCTGATGACAGGTGAGTCCGGGTCTGTGACCACAACAGTGTGTGGTTCACCGGCCCTAGAGGCTAGTGCTTTGACTTTACGCCAAATCCTCGACAAACTAGTTGCCGGATCCAAGGATTCGCAAAAGCTTCGATAGGATTGGTGCTTTATTCCCCTCAACTGAGCCTTTACTTCGCTGTCCACTTTCCTATAGGCATCCAATTCCTCATCGGTCTGTTCAGCCATGAACCTCCTTCTTGCCAATCTCCTTCTGGATTGGATCACCTCGCACTCGGCGTTCCACCAGAGTGGTTGTCTAGCTCTTACCCCACACAGGGAGTCAGCTCTATAGGCACCACTCGCTTCTAGGGAGTCAAAAACCTCCTTTATGAATTTATCATAAATATTTGCAGGTATGACTCCCCTTGCCAGTTCTGAACTGAATGCCGGAATTAGACTCTCCATTTACTCATTAAACATAACCCAATCCAACGATTTAATGTTAAATCTGTTGGAAAAGGAGCGACAGAGAGATGGAGAGGCATCCAGTCTTCCAAAGACCGGAAAATGATCAGAGTGGTAACTATTGTCGCCGACCCTGACTTTGGAGATCGATGCAAGAGCAGCTGTGGAAAAGACGAGGTCAAGGCCGTTGGCCATCCGACCCGGAGCCGATATAAAGGTGGGCACAGAATCATTGAGTGGAATCAAGCCACTGTCAAACACAGCAGGACAAAGCTGATTGCCCAGGTAGTTCGAATTGGAAGAGCCCTACATAGGTGAGTGGGCGTTAAAATCCCCACTCATGACCAGAGAGCCCCGATTGGACACATGGTCGATAAAACCCTGCCAGGAATCCTGTGTGATTCTCGAATCAGGAGAAACATAAATAGAGAGGAAGACCACCCTACCAAGCGACGTGGTAATGGTTATACTGACAGCCTCCATGTCTCCCATCCAAGGGCCTGCCAGTTCGCATCTATGGGTAATGTAGCCCTTGATTTCAAAAGTTTGCTCACAAGTTAACCATGTTTCTGAAATGCAGATTACGTCGAGGTCATTCTGAAATAGCAACAACTCGACTTCCTCCCTCTTACCCGCTACACTATGAGCGTTCCAGTTGGCAAACTTAATAAGTTTGCGCTTATCCTCTATATCAATTGAGATGAGTAGTCGGCAGATACATTCCCAGACCAGTTACATATTGGTTAAGAACAGGAGAAGGCCTGATCAGGACCCTTTTCATAAAGGGGCGGGAAGCCCACAATAACATTAACTTAAACATAGTCTAACATGGTCTACAAGGGACGATTCTTAAGGGCATGTGATACTCCGACCTGTGGTAAATCAGGTTCAGTTCCCCGGGTTTTTGTCCACAAAAATTAAAAAATTTTAAAACTGAATTCGGAGATGCTATAGAATAGTATAACGGACGTCCCCGAACTCTTTTTTGAGGGATCATAAAAAAAAAATCTATTTTGCTAAACTTGAGTTTAGCCTAACTTGAGGTTAAGAACGGTTTTCAGCACTCTGTCATTCCGATAATGGATGTATCTGTTGTACCGATGCTGTCAGTACACATAACCTTAAAATACACACACATGAATAAAATTTAGCAAAATTAAATTTTTTCATATTATTCTACGTCCGTTAGCATGTTCGCTATCATTTCCCAAAATTTTAAGACAAAATCTTTATTATTGTAGGAAAAAAGCCGGGCGAACCTAACACTGCTAAACTCGATAATTTTCTAAGTATCACATGCCCTTAAGTTTAGAAAGAAGAACTAAGAATAATAGGTGTAGTACACCCGGTAGACCCATTCTAAATCATGAACAAACTAGCTAAAATAACAAAGAGAATAGTAAGAGTTTAACGTTCTCAACACACTCTTGACCACACAAGTGCACAATCTTAACTTCGGACTAGAACAATATAGTTATCTGGGATAACATTACCGTATATAATAGTATAACAGATAATGGACAAACTAAGGCTCCTAAGACACTGCCTGTGAATTTAGCAATACTAAGCTCTGCAGGATGATACAAATACCATTCCAAAAGCCTCAGTAGTTAAGAGATGTAAGCTTTTAATTGAAACCATACAAACTATTCTTAATTTAAATTACCCAGAAAATTAAGCAAACTTATTCAATTCCGGATTCTGTTAGAGGTTGCTTCAATCTGCAATATCCTAATTTCAGCCCATTTAATTTAAGATGAACATTTTAGTTTTATGCGAAATTTACTTCAATTTATTTCAAAATAAGGAATAAGTTATTTTATAATTTGAATAATAAGTAACAATTTAAAATTTACAATTGAATAATAATCAAGTTAATCATAATAATAGTAATAATCAATTTAAGTAACAAAAAAGGTTTTAAGGATGTCAAACAAAATTTATATGCTTTATGAACTTTTGACCGGTTTTAACGAGTAAAAGGTTTATGTCAAGATTTCTAGGGAAACTGGTAGCAATAAAAGAAAAATCGATCTAATAGTATTACATCCAGGGCGTATTGAATAGTTAAAACTAGACTAGTTGTTCTATTGAGCAAATTTATTAGATCAATAATATTATTGAATCATAGTGCATAGAAAAAGCACTTAAGCAATTATCAGATTGGAAAAACTTGGGTTACTTTAAAGAATGTTATCCAGTCCAAAGATCTTACGATTTCCAAGTAAAATGTTGCAGAAATTACCTTGACTAAAAGGTTTAAATCAAGATTTCTAGAGAAATTAGTAGCAATAAAAGAAAATTAATCTAATAGTATCACAGCCAGGGCATATTGCATAGTTACATAAAACCAGACTATTTGTTCTATTTAGCAACTTTATTAGATCAGTAATATTATTAATCCATGGCGTATAGAAAAAGCACTCAGGCAATTATCAGATTAGAAAAATTTGGCTTTGCACGGCCTTAAGAATATCAAAGCCTGATTCTGAGCTGAAAGGGATTCCAAAAAAGAACCAGGGCTAAAGGTTTAAAAAAACACAGAAACTGAAATTATGAGGTAAGGGGTTGCTTCAATCTGGAATATTCGAATTACGAACCCTCTTAGTTTAAGATGGAAATTTGAGTTTCGTGCGAAATTTATTTTAATTTAAATTAGGGAAATATAGATGACATATTAGAACTAGACATTTTAAACTATAGCCAATTGAATTTAAAACAAAGTGATTGAAGTGGTAGGCCTTGAATGACTATTTCCAGATTGTTGAATTGAGGAATTTATACATTTAAATTTTATTTATTCAATCAACAAATTTGGTGTGTAACCGAGATTGATGAGATTTAATACATAGGATTTCAAATAAATGTTGTGACTTTGCTAAAATTCGAAGGTTTAGAGAAATATTATTGAAATTCCCTAATTTCACAGGGAAATTTGAGATGAATTTATTTTAGAGAGTGAAATTCAAAAGAATATTTAAATCTTTAACAATTTGAAGGGTGTAAAATTCCAAGACATTTAAGGCACAAAAAAAAAGGTTTCAAGGATGTCAAACCGAATTTATATGCTTTATGAAAATTTGACCGGTTTTAAACAAGTAAAAGGTTTAAGTCGAAATTTCTAGGGAAACTAGTAGCAATAAGAGAAAATTAATCTAAAAGTATCACTGCCAGGGCATAATGAATACTTAAAACTAGACTAATTGTTCTATTTAACAAATTTATTAGATCAATAATATTATTAAATCATGGTGTGTAGAAAAAGTACGTAGGCAATTATCAGATTGGAAAAACTTGGGTTACTTTAAAGAATGTTATCAAGTCCAGAGATCGTACTATTTCAAAGCAAAATGTTGCAAAAATTATCTTGACTTTGTTGGGAAAATTAGAAGAATTATAATTTAAGAGGTTAGTTTTAAGAGTCTTTAGGATTTTAAATTTGTAGTAATAAAAACAGTTGAACAATTATTATTTATTGAAGCCTAGGGTTAAGTTATTTAAACGTTTTGAAAGGATTTTCGAATAACTTGAAACGTGAAAAGATTTCAAAACATTCAAGGCTCAAATAAGGTTTGGAGAAACGCGAAAATTAATTGAAAGATTTAGGAAGTTTCCCGAATAATTTTGAACGGGAAAAGATTTCAAAAAGTTTAAAGTCCAAAGGAGGGTTTGAGGTTGAAGAGCAAGGTTCACAAGATTTTTAAACATTTGAACATTTGAAAATTTGGACTAGTTTGAAAGTTATTACACAGTCTAGTGCGCTGCCTTGAAAAGATCGAAGCCCGATTCTGAGCTGAAAGGGATTCCGAAAAAAGGCAGGACTGAAATTTTGGAAAAACAAAACAGAAACTTAGATTATGGGGTTAGGGATTGCTTCAACCTGATATATTCTAATTAACCCTTTTAGTTTGAGGTGGACATTTTGATTTTGTGTGAAATTTACTTCGATTTAATTTAAATAAGGGAATTATAGATGTGTTAAAACTAAACATTTTAAATCAAACCCAATTAAATTTCGAACAAGGTATTTGAATTTATTTTCAAGAGTTAATTTCAAAAGAATATTGAAATTATTTACCAATTTGAATAATAAATAACACTTTTAAATTTTGAATTGCATAATGATCAAGTATGTTAAAATTATTAAAGATTTGAAACGTTTCCAGACTAATTTGAAGTATGTAAAATTCCAAGACATTTAGGGCGCAAAAAAAAGTGCTCGTCCCAAAAAGATCCAAACCTAAATCTGAACTGAAAAAGACTCTAAAAAACAGTGAACTAACTTTAGTTTCTTTAAATTTCAAGGTAAAGTGCTGTGACTTTTATTGATAATAAGGGGATTTGAAAAAGTGAAAAATGACAAGTGGACAATTAACAAGTTGGAAAGATGAATAAGTGATTTGAGAAATTATGTGTTGCAAATAAAAGCCTTAAAATAGCGGAGAAAAGAATCCTTGAGTAGAAAAGGTTATATGTTATAGCTAGCAGGTTATAAATTAAACATCAAACAAACAAAAAAACAGTGTAACAAAAAGTAGACAAACGGAATAACTCCTAAATGAGTTCAACTGAGTTAAGAATGTGCCGTTTGAGAAGGCGTGTTCCCCCGATTTAAACCTGTACGCGCCGATTGTGTAACCGAGTCAGACAGAACATTCTGAATTGTGGGGTCGGTAGTGCTCCTCAAATCCAAAAGGGAGGAAGCTGCTTCCCTGAGCGACTCTTCCATGGCCTTCAAATGTTCCATGGAAGGGGGAACGGTGGGAACAGTGGGAGATGCAGATGGTTCAGATAGTCGCCGATTAGGGATATGACTAGGAGAGCGTTCCGGAGAGCCTCGGCCACCAGGGTGAAAGCAACCCATTTCATTAAGGGCTGCTTCAGCCTCCTAGAAACCACAATCGTTCCAAAAGTGAAACTTCATGACCTCGAATTCATAGAGGTAGATTCCGCGGGGCCGAGAAGAGGACATGTGACCACCTCCACAGTTCGTAGAACGTGGAGGGGTGAGTTTTTTAGGGCATTCGTCCGTCTGGTGGAACTCTGCGTAAAATTCGCACGTCGGCCTAGAGGCCCGGTACTGGTCGGAGCCATGACGATACCGTTGGCAGGTAAAACATCTTATGGGGGGAGAAATTATGGGGGTTACATTGTAGCCAAAGCTGGAGAGATAGATGACACGTGGGACCCTGGAGCATGCAAATAAAGATTCCGACGGCGGAATACTTTACCGGAATACCATTAACAAAGGCTTTCTTGAATATGATGGATGGAGGAATGGAGACCAAGTAGCCTTGGGCCTTTAGCTCTTTGGAGACAACTAATGTATTTGCGTCCTCCCTATTTTCGCAGAACATCTTAACCCGATTTTGCCCGCTCCTATGAATCTGCCTCGGGCCTGAAATGATATCCCTAATTCTGTCGGCAAGAGCAAGGGGATCATATTTCCCGACGTTTCTGCCCCGCGACTCACATTGAAGGAAAACTACGAAGGGGGGGGGGCGACGTTCTCTGGATAAAGGGGACCGGAGATTCTGGATTGGACCATCTAAAATGATCCTCAGGGTAAGAAGGAGGATTATCCTCGTCGACTCGACTTTCTTCCCTGATAGCGGTCGAATGGAAAAGATTGGGTCGCTCTGAGTCCATACCCGGTAAAGAGTGCGCGGGTGAGATGGGATTGTTGCTCGCAACCGGAGTTCCTTTCCTGTAAACCTCGGCACATTTACTTAGGTCGAGACGACTTTCCTTATGAGAGGCCGCCTGCAGAGGGGAGTTTTCAGGACTTTTGAAGGAACCAGACCGAGAAGAAGATATACGGTGATTCATGGCCAACGGCCATACCACGCTGAAAAAACCAGTTCTCGTTAGATCACTGAAGTTAAGCAGGGTTGGGCGCGGTTAGTACTTGGATGGGTGACCGTTCGGGAATACTACTAACTGCATGCTGTTGGCGTGTCGTGGGTGTGTTGAGCCCACGCTTGTAGTTATTTACTACAAGAAACTATCCACCTAGAAACACTACCCGAATCGGGTAGTGTCACGCCTACCCCGAAAGGGAAATGGCTTAATGGTATGCATACATACATGGAATTCCCACTCTCCGATGAGGGAAACACGGCTTCCCGGGACGATCCGTGAGAGGAATTAGGGCCTCCTCTTCTAAAACCCCGGAGTGGGGATGCACCACCCAGAAAATTTGGCTTTACACCAGAACCGGACGGATTCATTTTACCGGATGGCGGGAACCTAAAAAAAGGGCTTAATTAGATTGGGTAAAGAATATAAAACTAATGTCTATCCCGCCCCTAAAACTAAATTAGAATTTTAATTTTCAGATAGACCTTAGCCATCCTCTTCAAACAGTGAACAAAAAAAGAGAATAGGCATGTCATATCCGCGCCAGAGAAAAATAATCAGCTCGTCAAACCACTCTGAAATGCGTGAGAGTGATGGGGGCAACAATCATATCTGACAAAAGAGATATTTCATAGGAAGCGTTAAAGCGGAGAAAAATTAAAAGATGGGACCAATAAGCGAGAAAAAATTCAAATATACAAAGCAGTCAAATAAATGAATGGAGTGAAATCAGCACCTTCCATGCACGAAGCAAAAAAAATAATAAAGCAGTTACCAGGATAGGAAGGTGAACGCAGGATGAATAAGCATGAGGAGACAGGAAGTGGTTGATTGCAAAATATTTAGATGTTATACATTTTGCCGACCTCTATGGGCACTAGGTTGACTGCTGCTGAGTTTGTATATGTGTCCTTGAAGAGGACAGTTAGCAAACAATGCCACGGATTTCAAAAAGAAAGCGTTAATCTCCTCACACTTCCAGCAGATCAAAAGGGTTTAAGGAGCAAAAACAGATGCATCCCAAAGGCAAATCGGAATAATAGAGAAAGCTGTTACATCAATTTACGTAGATAATCGCAGAATATCAGTAAGGAGATATTATCTAAGACATTTGAAATCGGAAGTTATATGGCCTTACCGTCATTTAGTTCAATGTAATTGATGTTGCTTTAAATTATGTTAATTACCCAGATATGTATGTCCAGTTATCCTTCCAAGACTCAAAATCTCAAGCATTTCCAAAGATGGGTATCAAAGATAGATCATTCTTAGAACGCACAAAAGAATTCAGCTTGATGGAAAGTTGAAAGCGTTGAAAGTTCAATCCACACATAACCAACAGAAAAACACAGAAAAATCAGGTATCAGTATGGACGTTAAAGAAGGTTCCAGCGTGGCTGGGTATTCGAACATTAGAAACTGAATTTGAAATATATTATAAAGAAATATGAAATACGATCACTGTAAAAACTTCAGACCCTCCAACGGTATTAAATTACGAGAAATTATTCAAAACTTTTAATGCACCCGAAATGTCATAACTACGTTTTTTGACAGATATCCACGTTTTGAGACCCACTAAAGCCAAAAAACAAGTTTAAGCGACGGCATCTACATGTTTGTCTGATCTGTCTGTCCGCCCGTAAACACGATAATAATTCTCGAAAAAATAAACGGATAAAATCCAGCTTTGGCATACTTTTTTTGAATCCTAAAAGGATGAAGAAATGTATTCACCAAGCTTCGTTTGCCTTCTCGAACAACGGTTATGGTTTCATCTATCGAAAATGCTATGCAAAAATAAAATATTCCAATTTTACGTCAAACGACGAATATAATATACTGTTACCCCGCGATTTAGGGCCTCCCGATTTAGTTCTTCCGAGAATTGACGCCGCGCCGCAGGTATGAGTACTTGGATTTGCGGGGGGCGTGCGGTGTTCACTCAGGCGTAACAAAGCAAGAGAGTTGCGGCAAGACGCTGTAACCTAACGGCCTACCTGTGCAAGAGCGTCATGACATTGCAGTAGTTCACTTAAAGCGGGAGACACAGACACATTTACATATCGAGTAAGCACAATGGCGATCTCGCGTCGAAGAACAGTGTGTTTTTGATGTGTGGAGCCAACTGAAGCCGATTGGACTGATCGGATTATTTCGTGCGATCAAATCAGCCTGTCTTTGACCTTGAAAACAGCGCCATCAGACGCGCTAATATACATATATCGCGAAGTAGTATCTCGAAGTTATTGGAGCAGTGTTAATGAAAAAGAGCAGTGAATATCAAATCATTTGAATCAAAGATGTCATGCTACGCTTCAAAATTAATTATTTACTATGAGATTTCTTGTTAATAGTTCATTGGAATTTAAATTTCTTTTGAATAGTACCAAATTAGTGGCGCTGTCATAGCTGCGCAACAGGGGTATTCGACAAAGAAGAAGTATTGGATAGACAGAGAGAGAGAGAGAGAATGGTCTCGATTCGATTGCACCTCCTTGTCTATCTCACATGATAGAAAACACGGAGTCTCGGAGAATTTAATCTTCAACTAAACTTAATTACGTCGAAATTTCAGAATATGAAGATGCCTAGAAAAACTGATATCTAAAAGAGATGTTTTTGGTCAAGTTTCCTTCAAGCATTTCGAGTGCAAACAATAAATAACAGAAATGCTTCCTCATAGAGGAAGCATTAGTTATTTTTGTCAATAATAGACAAACCAAAGTCTTCATTTTGCTCAATTTAAAAATAGAAATTTACAAAAAATTACAAAATAATACAAACAATGTTTTGAATACAAAAACAAATCAGATAAATCAAATCTTGTATTCAAAATGATAATTTTTTGAGCTGGAAAAGGGAAAGGAAAAGTTCTGTCGCAACCTATCCCTTTCCCAGCTTTATGATTTCTTTACAAAAATTATCAGAATTATTCTATTTGAAAATTTATGATCAAAAAGTCTTTTCTATTCATGCATCAACTTTCAATTATGTCGATGAAAAAAGTTTTTCTGTTTAAAACTGATGCTACAGATATTATAAATAAGCATAACTTCCCTAAGCTTCCATAAAGTGTATTATTATTATTATAGATCAATCGATTTGCCTCGAATCAAGAAATCTTTTTCGTTCTTGCATCAATTTTGAATTATTTTAATGAAAAAAGTTTTACTATGAAAAACCGATTTTCAGAATATATAAATCAACATTACTTCCCTACTCTTTGATAAAATGCATTAATGTTATAGGTCAATCAAATCGTTTCGAACCAAGAAATCTTTTATATTCTCGCATGAACTTTAAATTATGCTAATGAAAAAACTTTTACTATAAAAAAACGGTATTTTCGAATATTATGCATTACCATAGTTTCCTTGCTCTTCAATAAAGTTTATTAATATTATAGGTCAATTGATTCGACTCGAATCAACACATCTTTTCTGTTCTTGCATCAACTTTGAATTATGTTAAGGAAAAAAGTTTTACTATAAAAAACCGATTTTCAAAATATATAGATTACCATAACTTCCCTACTCTTCAAGAAAATATATTGATATTATAGGTCAATCGATTCGCCTCGGACCAAGGAATCTTTTTTACCATGAAAAACCGATATTTAAAATATTATTGAGTGCTTAAAAAAAATTCAATAAATATTTTTAAAAAGCCTTCGGTCAGTTTCAAGATATTAGTGAGGAAAATAAGCTCTCCAAATTGCATCAATTTATCTGTAACCGTTCTCTAGTTATCGTGTTCACAAAAAAGCGTGACATCCACACACACATCCACACAAACACACATCCGGAAAAATTGCTTAGAACATTGTATTAGACATTTTTAAATTAGGGAGGGTTTAATTAAATGAATTTAAAAATTTTGGAAAATGTTACCATTACAAGGCTTCCTCTATGAGGAAGCAAAAGAGATTTTCTTGAAAACATATCAATTTTGATATACAAAATATATGCTATAAAGGTCACTGAGTACAATGGAAAAAAATCAAAGAATTTTGACCAAGAATCCGGATTAAAAAAAATTTTGGGACCCTCCAAAAAAATGAGGTTATGTTTTGAAGTGACACCTGTAGATTTATTTGAAAAAAATAATTTTAAGTTGTCAGCTTCAACATATTTTTCCTCCAAATTAATCGGAGTAGTATGTCATGGTTGAAAAAGATCTTCACCTGTTTCTTTGGTCAGAATTTTTTTTTTAATTTCCCTCCAAAATTATCTCATCGTTTTTCACAAAATATATAGTTAATTTTCCTTTCCCTCTTCATAACTTCAAAAAAAAATTAGATTGCAAGCTAAATGTTTCAGAAAATTTTCTGTCACGTGGGCACCAAATTAAGCAATAATTTGGGTCCGATATGAGCGTAACTTTCAAATTCTCATTTTCGTCAAAAATCCGTCAAAGATAATAAGCGCTCAGCAATATGAGTAGGTATATAAACGTTGCAACCGAACTAGACCCACATAAATTCCATAGTTTGGCGCCTGTATATGTATAATTTCTGAAAACATCAAACATGAAATCGCATTTTTGTTGGAAGTTATGGAGGGACAAAGGAAATTCAGAAAAACTGTTTTTTTTTTAAACGTCTCAATCGATTTTAATTTAAAAAATATATGTTGTACGAACCATACGCAATTTTTAAGAAAAATTGAGACAAATTCTGAACAAAAACAAGTGATTTCTTTTTTAATTTTCAAAAATTTGTTTAACTAAGATGCACACCTTTATTAATTTGGGAGAAAATACGTTGAAGTAGACAAGTCGAGGATATTTTTTCATAACAAAGTTGGAAGTGTCAATGTAAAACATAACCTGACAAAAAAATTTGAATAAAAAAAACTCCGTATTTTTAGTCAGAACTTTTCGAAATTTTTGGTTATATTCTCTGGCGGACAGGCCGAACGCAAACATTACGCTGCAGCGTGACGATAAAGTAATGTTAAAGTAATGGTAAAGTAATATGGCATTACAACTAACAAAAGAAAGAAAATAAATATGTAAACTGTTGCAACTATAATAATACGTTAAAATTTACGTTAAATGATTATGTCGTAATTGCAACAAGATTATTTTTCAGCGTTAAAAAATAAAAAAACGAGGTTGTTGTCAGTGACGTCAGCCAAAGGCGGCTTCAAGTACATCGCTAGTATCATTTTACGCGCGAAGTTCAAAAATAACATTAAAAATTGGAAAACGCAACTGTGTCAAATAAATGTAAATAAATATAGTAAATAATTAAATTAATGTAAAAAAGATGGCGATGTTTGAAATTAACAGGTAGATTGTAAAAATTTTGTCGGAGTTATAGAATTTTAATTTTTTACATTTGACAGCATGAAACTTTATCGACTGCGGTAACATACGAGATAATAAAAGCCAAACAACGCAATATAAAACAAAGTCAAGAGAAGTTTTTTGACCTTTTTGGAAGCCCTACAAGATTATCATAGGAACTTTTTGAATTTTCTTGAAAAATGGAAATTTCAAATTTTCTGACCAATGGTTCTGGTTTTGACAAAAAAAAATAAAAATAAAAAATTCCATTTTACGGTCAAAGTATGCAAGACACGAAAAAAAATAATTCAACAAAAATTTTTAAGGCAAAAAAATCTATAAATTTGTTATTATCGATTCTTTGATAGGAGGTGCGTAGTTTTCGTTTTAATCATAAAAAATAAGAAACTTGAATTTTCGGAAAAACGACAGAAGATCCAGAAGAATGGAAACAAGTTATCCAACCAAAAAAGATGTATACGTTTTGTAAAAATCATTTTTTGATAGGATGTGTAGTTTCTGTTTTAATTGTAAAAGATAAAAATAAAAATAATAAATTTGAATTATTGGAAGAACGGCACAAGCTACAAAAAAATTGTAGAAACAAAAGTTGTTCAGCTTAAAAAGAGCTACAAATTTCCTATGAATTATTTTTTCATAGGGGAACGTCCATAAACTACGTATCCTGTTTTTCTTTTGTTTATAACGTTATGTCCTTTATCACTTAACTGCAATTTTCTTTTCGTCTTTATTCAAACAAAAGAAGAACAGGCTACGTGGTTTATGGACGCTCCCTAGGATGTAGTTTTTGTTTTAATCGTAAGAAATAACATGAGAAATAAAAATAAAATACATTTTTGGAAGGACGACACAAGGTCGAAGAGAAATTAATAAACAAAAGTTTATTTAAGAAAAGTTTATTCAGCAAAATTTTTGCCAACATTATATGTACAGATGTTTTTGTAACCATTTTATGCTAGGAAACACAACACAACAAGAGGCAATAAAATGGTTAATAACAAAATTGTCTTTTTTCGATAAGATGTGCACTATTTTACATTGTAAAAATAAGCCATTGAAACTATCGTCACCCTAGAGTTATACTACGCTATGTCCGCTTTTTGAAATTTTTGAACTATTATTATTTTTAGGCTCGGTGGGGGTTAAACTTTGTTTTTTAATAAATTTTTGCCAGCGATTCATTTCCTCAGCTGTTACAATTATTGATAAAAATATTGACGTTCATTAAAAGTTAGGCTTATATCACGCCATGTCCTTGTTAGCGTTGCTATGGGTGACAAAATGCCAACTTCGTATTGCATATTTCATATGGATAACCTAAGTTCAGTTTGAAAAATAACAATTATCGAAAATATATTTAACCTTAAAAGTAACCATCGGAATATTACTCAAAAGTAAATAATTTGCGAATAACTTATTTAATTAAGAATTTCATTATAAATCGTTTATTTATAAACACTTTGTGGTCATGGCGTACAGTAATTCTGAGAAAGAATGCATTTTTTGAGTATCATATTACGCCATGTCCAAAACCAATTTTCCACATCAGCTAAAATACATTCATAATAGTATTAAAATTTTTGCTAATATGTTCTTTATCACGCATTATCATTGGCCGATAAACTTATTTCAACATTCGGCAACGTGTTAGTAGAGTATATTATGGTTCAACTTAAAACCTTATTTTCTCAATTCGACAGTTGAGGGACATGGAAAACTATAACTTTGAGGCGATGATATGTTGATACATACAAACACTTTTTACAGTAGCTGGGAATAAAAATTAATTTTTGTAATTTTAATTTTTTAAATTAATTAATATAATTAATTAATTAAATTAATTAATAAAAAGAATAAAAATAAAGTACAAATAGTAAAGTAATCAGCAAAGATGAAGTTTGTACTTTATTTTGCAGTTTCGGAATAAGCAGCCCCAGACTGAGGTACAGAAATAAATATAATATATATTTGATATAATAGAATTGAATATAATGTAAAATTAGCATTTCCGACAAAATCTAGAGCGAAGCGTGAGAGAAAAAAAACCACACTGAGCAAGTTTGAACAAACAGTTCGGATTTTCAACCACAGAGGATGATTTTGTAACAAAATTCTTAATTTAAAAAAATATATACTGAGTATACTGTGAGCGACCCAGAAAAGAAGAACCCTTAGAAAAGGCGGCTCCGTGAATTGCGTATCTGTCATTTGCAGATTGACACTTTTAGAACTGAATTGTTTTGCGACTATATGAAGCGGTCAGTTTGCGGAATAGCTTCGAATTTGCAATGTAGTACAATGTCCATTTCAAGCAGAGTCACATTGGATCGGTTTACCTCTTTTTGAATGGGACCGACTTTTCTGAGGTTAGGCTACCACATTTCACATGATTTTTTAAATTTATAAATTATCGAGAGGTTTAGAGAAATCCTATGCGAGGCTACTAGTTTCCTTTCGCTATTTTAGTTCTAGAGTATGTAAAGGCTTTTGCAGCTTATAAGTCTGACAAAAAATAATAACGAGTAAAATTCTCTTAGAAACCAATCAGCGGCAATCTGGAATTCCAGTGACAGATACGCTATTCATACGACTACAAAACCCATTCAAAGTAAGTGAATGGATTTTTGTTTCCTGGGGACCGTACTTAAAATACGTAACGGATAATATGCCCTCTTCGAAGTCCCTTATTCCCCCTGTAACGAAGAAACAAAAGATTTCTACCCCCTCCCCTCGCCATTACTTTACGTAATTTAGGGCTTCCAGAAATAATAAGATATGGAACTTGAAACTAATAAAAAAATTTGTATTTGAAACAATACAAGCTTTGCAGAGTGAACACTTAACATACAAAATTCTATGTTTTTTCCTTCACTAAATTTTTTATTTTCCCTGACCATTAATATTCAAATACGAGCATTTTCATCTTGTAATATTTTTAACATAGGATCTTCTATAAATGGAATAAAACAATAATTCAAATACAAATTTAAAACTTTCAAATTCGCTTATTTTAAATACAAAATTACTTTTCTACCATAAAATGACACTTGAACAAAATACTTGAATTTTCAACAAAAGAATTGAATTTTCAACTTAAAAAAGTTAAAGTCTACATATGAAAGGGTAATAGTTCATATTTCATTCAAAAAATATGAAATTTCATTTAAAAAAAGAATTTTAAAACCAAAAAGACGAATTTTCCATAAATAAAGAGCTTTTAGTCATGAAAGAAGAGAAAGTTCACCTACATTGTTGAACCGTCAAGCCAAAAGACGAATTTTCTGTATAAAAGTTGATTTTATAACCAGAGAATATGATTTTTCAGGAAGAAAATAATTATACCCACGCAGTTGAATTTACAATTGAAAAACAATCATTTTTCAAGAAAATAGTTAAACTCTTAACCAAAATATATCTTTAACAAAAATGATTCTTTAACAAAGTTGCTCAAAAAATTTTTTCCATCAAAATAGTCTTACTGTCAAGCAAATAAGAGTAATTTTGAACCAACAGTTGCACTTTTATCCAAGAAAGATGAAATTTGTACTAACGCAGATGCATTTTTAAATCAACAAGCCAAATTCTCAAAACAAATATTTGAATTTCTTCCAAAAAGGATTTCAGTAGACTTTGCCACGCCAAAATATGAATTTGAAACGAGAAGTAATTTTTCTACGAAGATACTTCAATTTTCAAACCAAAAAGACGCATTTTCAACAACATAGTTCAATTTTCAACCAAAAAAGATAACTAACAAATTTGTTAAATTTCCAACCAAATAATTACATTTTTTTTCAAGGAAGATGCAATCTCTACTAAAATAGATTAGTTTATCAATGAAAAAGACAAATTTTCAAAGGAGCACTTTAAACAAAATTGTTGAATTTTCAATTAAACAGTTGTAGTCTTAACCAAGAAAGATGCGCGTTTTACTTTTAAAAAAACATTAATTTTCAAATTGAAAAGACAAATTTTCAACAACAAAAACAGTTAAATTTATAACTAAAAAGATAATGATCAGGAGGAAGCAACTGGAAAAAAGAAATATAAATTCAAGGCAAATAAATTACTAAGAAGATAGTATAACAGGTTTACCGCAAACTTCATTTTAAAAATTCCGTAATTTTTCCCTGATCAATTTTTTGTTTTCCCTGACTATTGATAATTAAAAACCAGAATTTGGAACTAGTAACAAATTTTAACCTACAATTTTTTATAAGCGGAATAAATCAATTTCAAATTAAAATGGACAAATTTCAAATTTATTCTGTTTGAAAGTCGTTTAAAGTTATGGAAATTCCCCGACTTTTGTAAGATGCTTTTTTCTAAATCGCTGAGTTTTCCTTGACCAATAAAATTCCCTGCCTTTTTTCTGAATTGCTGCTGGCTAACTTTTTTCCGCTCACCAGGTTTCTTTGGTGCGTTAAAGATAAATTCATATAAAGTTTCTGTACAATTTCTGCGAGTTATTTGTTTCATTTAGAAATTTCCCAAAATTACGTACACGAATGAATTACACCCTAATGTAACAAAATCTCTTGACCCCTCCCTTCCTCCTCAGCTGTTCCGTAACTTAAGGGGTAACACCACTCGAGGAATTTCAAAAAATCGATTATTTTTTTCTTGGCTTAAAATGTACTTCAGGGGCTTAAAAACAAAGTGCACTTGGTCTCATTGCAAAAAAAAAATGTCAACAGGTCGAAATCTTGGTTTCACTGAAGCGCCTCGAAGCGTGTACTGAGCGCTCCAGTGGCGCACATGGATCCAACGTTTTTATATTTCTTTTACCTGTCGAAATGTTAAGTGGGACGGTTATTAGGGTTCCTCAGGTGTCAACTACGGTGCGCTGATTTCTATTACAAATAGTATAGGTGTGTCTGTGAATCAGTGAACGCTGCCAAGATTCATGGACTTGTTTGTTAGTAAAACTTTAAACGCGATTTTCTCGAAATCACTTTTTTTAAACTGAACGGAAACATTGCTTGAAGACCGTTACACATATCAGTCTGAAATTTTCACAGTAGCTTTATAATTACATTCTTCATGGAACTGCGTAGGGTTTTTTTTTTGATTTAGTATCAACTTTTTTTTTATAAACAATTTCGTGCTTTTTTTTGGCCGAATATCGAAACGATATTGAAGGAAAAATGTTTCCGGCCGCATAGTCCGTTTTTAAAAAGGCAACATACAAAACTTTCCTGATTGCCGCCATTTTGTATTTTTTTCGATAAAATTTGTTTTTTCTGTACTTAAATACATGCTGATTAAAACCTCCAAAAGTAATTCCTTTTCCTTTTGTCAAACTCCCAAAAAAAAGTTCTTGAAAATGGACCTCTTTTTCGGGCGCTAGAGTGGTGTTACCCCTTAAGTACGGTTCCCAACCGATCATCATAATTTGACGCGCTCCGAGTACTCTAAATACTCTCCGTGGATCATTCTGCATTTCCAATCCGCTTCGATGAATTCCTGATCGCTCCCAAGAGTCGCTCAGAATCGCTCTTGTATTTTCCCAGCGAATACACTCTTTCCATAGCTTACGGAAACTGTGGCAGCTTAGAAAGGTTTCTTGGGGCTGTTAGTTTTCTAGGTTGAGGTTTCTTGAACTTGGAATTCACAATTTCCTGTAAAAAAAAATAAAGTTTTAAACGGGAAACGTGAAAAAGGGGTTGTTCTAAGACTATGGCACGCTATTGGGAATACTTTTTCATCCCTCTCCTACTTCGTTATAGATCATCACGCAAAGCTTGATCCTAACGACTTTTCTCGAAAACAGATGATTTTTCCATTCGATAATATGAATTTTTTGCCAAGAAGTTAATTTTCAATTTCAAAATTGATTTAAATTTATTTGAAATTCACCCTGAATTCTTATTGATTTATCCTGAATTCTTTTAAATTGTTTTGTATTCTTTGGAATTCTTTGTTTTTACTTTCGCTGAAAGATGAATTGTGAATCCAAAAGGACAAATTTTTACGAAAACAGTTGAGTTTTCGACTAAAAAAGATGAATTTATAACAAAACAATTGAATTTTCAACGAAATAATGTAATTTTCAACCAAAACAAATGAAAATTCTGAACAAAGAATATAATAGTAGACTTTTCAAATAATAAGGATTAACTTTCAACCACAGAAGATTACTTTTTTACCAAAAGGTGAATTTTTAATCTTAAAAGACAAATTTTCTATCCAAAACAATTAAATTTTCGAACAAAAAATATGGCTTTTCAACAAAATTGTTAAAGTTCAAAAAATAATCAAATTTTAAACCAAATAACATAATTTTTAACGAAACGAGATGAAAATTCCGAACCAAAAGTATAATAGTAGACTTTTTAATTAAAAGTAATTATTTTTGAACGAAAAATAGTTGAACTTTCTTATTGAAATCTATTAATTTAGACAAGAAAACGAGAAAAAGGGAAACTTTCTTGAAAATAGGAGAAAAAGATGAATTTAAAAAAAAAAAATGAAGAAAGGAATAGTAGAAAGAGTGTGCTGCCTGCAATGAAACAAATAATTAAACCAAAAATTCATATAAAAAAAGACTTACGTAATGTACGCATCTACATGCTTGTGAAAAATGTTCCTCGTGAATTTAATTAAATATTGTTCGTCAGTGCACATATTGAACTTTTTTTAAATCAGTTGAAGGCTTAACAGTTTTTAAATACAGCTTGTACAGGACTTTTCAGAATCGGAACGATCCGCTAATTTAGCCACGATGTATTTCTGCAGCCTCAAGTGATTAATATTGAGTACGAATTTCGCCATCAGTTGTTCCGGATGAGAGAAAACTTGTTGCATTAGTTTGTAATTTTTTGTGCACATTGGTATGACTTCCTGAAAAACGTCTCTTCCACCGAAAGAACTCATCTGGCTCTGCTATATAAATGCATCAACGCATTGAGAATATCCTTTAAATTGATAAAGTATGGATGCGAGCTTTTTCATTCGAGTCATATCTTCACTATTTTGAGCTCGGACAAATTCTTCTATCAAATTTAGCTCGATTTCGTGATATTTTGTGCTGATTTTCTTCTTTGCATGGTCAAACTTTTCGGATAGCTCTTGTGCTATTAGGTGAAGTTTTAATATCACATCGGCTGCTTCATCCACCTGTAAAATTCATTAGATATTTTTCTTACTTAAGGAACTTGGAAATAATTAGGTATTCTTTATAGCAGGGTTGCTACAGGTTAGGTATTTATCTGAAATTTTCAATCCCTCCTACTATATAAAATATCATATGATTTGCTCTGAAACCTCCACAAAATCTCACTGAGATTTTATAAGCTTAGAGAATGTACATACATATGGTTCATTCCAAAGATTTTTTTTTTAAATCAGCTGTGTGACCATGACAGCTATTTAAAATACCATAAGATTTGCTCTGAAATCTCCACAAAATCTCACTAAGATTTTATAAACTTAGAGAATGTACATACATATGGGCCATTCCACAGATTTTTGTTTAAATCAGGTGTGACCATGACAGCGATTTAGCTGGCGATTTTTTTCCTAATAGTAAGTGCCCAAAAACAATGAGGTATTAGATTTTTCGAATCAAAACTTTACTTGAATTGTTTTTTTAGTTTGACTTTTTCGTCAATTTTACTTTTAATTTCAAATATGCATAAACAAGGAAATTCATACTCGATTTTAAAGTTTAATAGCTGAATTTATTGGTTTCAGAAAGTCGTTTTAGTTAAAATATTTACTATACACGTATGTCAAAAACTCAAAAATTAAGGTGATCCTTAAGTTGTCTATAAATTCACTAAATATCACTAAACTTAAAAAAGCTTCAAATTGCTTTCGCATGAAAATATTCTACGAAGAAATTTTGTATTTTGCAAGAATACAACTTTCTTGTACGTAACATTTCTTGGTGAAATCATTAATTTTCGAAAAAATCGACCAAAAATGAAAAATAAACTATTTTTTGATTTATCAAATCATTCTTAATTTTAATAATAATAAAGACAATATTTATATTATAGGATAGGTTGGAAAGCAGCTTAAGCTGAACCTCTGCCTTTTATGTTCCTATTGTTCATCTGTTTTTGTGTATTAAATTTGTTTGTAGACTGGGTTCATAATAAAGATATTATTATTATTATATTAATAAAATTTATTAAAATCTTCTTATTTTTATTTATTCATTTGAATAAGAATTATTAATTTTATATAAGTTGACATACTTGTATGGAAAATATTTTCCCTAAAACTAATTTCTAAAATGAATAAATTCCGCCATTAAACTTTAAAATCGGTTATGAATTGCCTTTCTTTCTGTAGGTTTGAAAAGAAAAGTAAAATTGACGAAAAAATCTGTTTAAAAAAAAAATGTACGCAAAGTTCTAATTCGAAAAATGTAATGCTTCATTCATGGGTCTCAAAAAAATTCATATAATATTTTTTTGTTGCGAATTCATTTTGTGGTTGAAAAATTTCATTATTTTGTTGAACATTCAACATTTTTGTTAAAAAATCATACTTTTTTCTTAAAAATTGAACTGTCTAGTCGAAGATTCGTCTTTTTGGGCTAAAAGTTCAGCTATTTTTGTAAAAAATTAAACTATTTGGTTGAACATTCGTCTTTTTGGTACGAACATGCAACATTAAAGTTGTTAAAGTCTATGGTTAAGGACTCAACTATTTGATTGAAAATTCGTCTTTCTTGCATAAATTTAATCTTTTTTGTTGAAAATTCAACTATTTGGTTGAAACTTTATGTGTTTTGTTGAAAATTCATCTTTTTCGTGAAAAAGTAATATCATTAGATGAAAATTCATCTTTTTAGTTGAAAACTCATATCTTGGGTTGAAAATTAAAATATTTTGTACCAAATTATTTTTTTTGTCGTGAAAAATTAATTCCTTCCGCTTAATTATACTTCGACGTCTATGAAGTTCAATAATAATATTCAAACAATTTTTTATTTTATCTTCTAATTTATGAATCCTGAATTAAATTGTCTGAATTAAATTGACTTTTTAACTGGAATGGATGAATCTGAAACCGAAAAGATGACCTTTCAATAAGAGAGTAACCTTGCACTACGCAGTTTTATTTTCAACCTAAAAAATGAACTTTTAACTAAGATGCCGAATATTTTTCTAAAATACTTGAATTTTCAGTTGAAGAAGATAAATTTGGAACTAAATACTTGGTGAAATTTTGAACTCAAAAAGATAAATCCTCATTAAAAAATGTAATATTCAAATTTTCTGTTAAAACTGTTAATTTCCAAACAAATAATTGAATTTTGAGCTAAGAAAGATCACTGTTTTAATGAAAAAAAGAACTAGATCAATTTTAGTTAAAAAACTAATTTTCCAGAAAAAAATTTTTACTAAAGTAATGAATCATACTAAACCTAACAGATGAACTTGCAACAACAGGATTCAAGTTTGAACCAAGTAGTTTTATTTTGAACGAAAAATATGAATTTGTAGCTAAAATGATGAATATTTACCTAAAATACTAATAATAAAAATAATATAATATAATACTATTATTTTCAACCAATAAAGACAAAAGAGAATAGTTAAATTTCAGTTAAAAAATTTATGTGCTGCCAAAGAGGTGAAATTTTAAATAAAAGGATTGAATATTCACCTGGAATATTTGCAGTAAAGAACATTCATTTTTAACAAAAACAGAAAAATAAATGAATACATTTCCAACGAAACAGTGTTACCCAACAAAACCACCAATTGTTCGGTTTTTCCGTTGCCCCTGCAAAGAATGACAGCTCTCAGTCCTTTTTCCTTCGTTAGAATCTAGTTTGAATATTGGCGCGCTGCGCTCCCCTCCCTCTGTTAGTATTAAGTTACGCCACGCGCGGCGTGACAAGCGGGCCCCGGGACGAGGTTCAGTCCCGCGGTCAGTTCGTCAGTTGTAAAACGACCGGTGCCTGGCGAGCATCTCGCTACGCCTTCGGCACCGACCCCCGGGACCCAATTATAATCAGTCGGTTCGCGAGTGGAACGATGACCAATGCCCAGCAAGCATCTCGTCTACCCCGCAGTGGTGTAGTTTCTTCCCTCACGAATAAAGACAATTTGATTTAGTGAAAAGTTCATAGTTCACGTTATTTCGAGAGACCCCCCCTCCCCCCCCCCCATCTCAACGGATTAACGACAGGTCCCACCCAGACTCCAGGAAGATATTCGAGGAACCCAATAACATGTCGTCGCCGCCTCCGGATATGCTTCCTTCGGAATGGATCAACGTAAGTATTTTGTTCTAATCAGTGCCCCTTCGGTTAGTTTCCTTTTTTTTTCGTGTTTAAGAATCTCACTAAATAAACCTTCCCCTCGCGATCCTCGACGTAGGATCGGAGTTCACTTAAATTACACATGTGACATCGTTACCCTTTCTCTCGATCCTCACCGTAGGATCGGAGAACGATCTAATTTAATTAAACCGAATCTTTCTCACGATCCTCATCGTAGGATCGCAGAAAACGAGAATTAGATAAATTCAAACCCACTCACGATCCTCACCGTAGGATCGGAGTTCGTTTAATTTCACATTTAACTTGGTTACCCTTTCTCTCGATCCACGCCGTAGGATCGGAGAACGGTTAAACTAAATTAAACCTCGCGCTCTCTCGCGACCTACACACGGGTATTAATTTAATTGTCGGGTTAACCTCGCGATCCCTTCTCACGATCCTCTCCGTACGATCGGAGAAAGACTAAACTTAACATAAACCTCGTCCATTCTCAAGATCCTCACTGTAGGATCGGAGACGATCAGTTAAAGTAAGCTAAGCCCTTTCTTACGATCCTCATCGTAGGATCGGAGATTAATTGAATTAACCATTTAACCTCGCGATCCCTTCTCACGATCCTCTCCGTAGGATCGGAGAATGACTAAATTTAATTCAACTACATCCCTTCTCACGATCCTCCCCGTAGGATCGGAGACGATTACTTAAAGTAAACTGAGCCCTTCCTCACGATCCTCTCCGTAAGATCGGAGATTATTCAGATTGCCCGCTTAACCTTTTGATTCTCCCCTCGCGGTTCTCCAGGATACTAGAGTCGAGTAAGTCGCCATTTTTTCTTTCTATGATTTTTACGGTCATGGACCGTTTCTCTACCTCTCCATCCCATCTTCGATGGACCCATCCCGCAATCCTCCCTGTAGGATCAGGACACCGATTAACGAGACTCAACAAACCTCGTTCCCTCACGATTCTCCCTGTAGGATCAGAGGGTTGTCCGTCCTTTCGGCTCTCACTGCCAGATCCACCTTCACGATCCTCTCCGTAGGATCGGAGACTACTGTGGGTACAGTCCAACCTGACCCCCTTCCTCGCGATCCTCACCGTAGGATCGGAGGCCCTAGTCTTGACGGCACTAGACCTTCGGCGGCGAAGCTTCCTTTCGCCTTTGCTAGGACCGACCTCGAACGCTCCTCTATCTCCCTGACATCGTGTCAGTAGAGCCACCTCCCTTTTTGTTGGGTGAACTAAATAAGAGCACATTCTTATTCTTTTTAACCTTATCAACAGTTACCGTTCAAATTGGAACAGCTGAATTTCCAATAAAAAAACTAATTCGCAAAAGAATATCACACTTTTCAACAAAACAGATGAATGAATGTATTTTTGTTTTTAGCGGTATATGATAAATAATTTTCATCAAGGCCTATTCCGCTTTTTTTGGTGTTAAGTTTCAACCTGCATTCAGGTCCTTTTCAAGGCATGGTCTAGAAGGAAAAATACATGTGTAAAAAAAAATTATAAAATGGAGATTATTCAATATATATATATATATATATATATATATATATAATTAAAAAAAAAAGTTAAACAACCACCGCAGGCTACCACTAAGAGCAACTGCCACCTGGAAAAAATGTCAATGGCCCCCAGTAGAACCGCGGTAAAATACACCTATGGCCACGTCTCACATCCGTGAGATGGGAGGTCACAGGGCACGACGAAATCACAACGACAGGCCGGCGAAACCCTCGTGTGTCTTGAGGACACGAAGCGACCCAAGGATGACAGCTTTCTGCATCCATCTCGCAAGAGGCTTGGCATATTTTTGGCACGCGGGTATGGCTTTAAGGTTACGAACCAGCGATAATTTCACACCTCCGAGAGCACCTATCACAAGAACAATTACTCGTACCGAATATTTCGGGTACAGTCGACGCAGCTCTCTTTTAAGGTCTTGATATCTCTCCTCTTTTTCTTTCTCCTTTGCAGTGATGTTGTATTCGGATGGAGCCGAGAATTCGATCACGAATATAGTTCGTTTCTCGAAGTCTTGGAGAACAATGTCAGGCCTCGAGTGCGCAACGGAGACTGCTGCCCGAAAATCGTAGTTCCAGAAAATCTAGCACTTCTCGTTTCGGACAATTGACTCTATATCCCTTGGAGCGTTCGGCAGGGCAGGGTCGCGACCAACACCGTAAGAGCGACAAAGGTGGTAATAAAGTACTCTTAGGGCCGCATTATGTCTATAGATATACGTTGTTCCTGCGTGGGTCGGACACCCCGATAGTATATGTTCTAGGTACTCAGCGTGTGCATGACACGCTCTGCACCTATCACTGGGAACTTCTTGACATAAAATGCGGGCGCGGTATGCTAAGGTGGAGATTACACCGTCCTGGCATGCGAAAATAAAGCCCTCTGTACCTGAATTGAGCCCTGATGATTTGAGGAAAGCAAAAGTTTGCTCCTTCGACAGGGACTGTTTTTCTACATTTCTGTGAAAGTTTCCGTGTATTTGCTTGTCGAGTAGCTCTTGGTGAAATTTTCCAACCTCTGCTTTCTTTACTTCGGCTTTTAGACGTGAAGCATCTAGATGGAGTAATGCACTTTCCTCACTTCTGATGCTAAAATTCAGGCCAAGGGTCTCAGCAGCTTGCTCCGCGGCTTTGTAAAGGAACGCCCCTTCGCCAATCATCTCGTGGTTTCTGACCATCTTTAGGAGAGGATCTCTGCCATTCGCAACGATGTAAGCTGTACTCAAAACAATTCGGTTATGAAGACACTGGAGATTCAGAAGTCCGCGTCCGCCTTGCTGGCGTGAAATGTATAATCGCGGAACTGACGAATTGATATGCAAGCTTTTATGCATATGCATGATCTTACGCGTGGTGACATCAAGGGCCTTAAGCTCGTTCTTCGTCCATTGAACCACCCCAAATGAGTAGAGTAGAACCGGGACGCAAGCATGTTAGTCGTAGATACCTTGTTCAACGCCGACAGATTGGAAAACCAAATCTGTCGAAGAAGATGCTTGTATCTGCTTCGGAGAGACTCCTTCACTGATGTTACGTCCTGAATGCGGCTTTGAGGCACGCCCAGGTATGTATAGGTCTCTCCAGTGTTAAGATGTCTAATAACACTTATATCCACAAGCTCAGGGTCCTTGGGAACGCCAGTTATCTTTCCTTTCTTTAAATGAATTTTGGCACACTTGTCCAAACCAAAGTCCATCCCAATCTCTCCTGTGTAGTTCTTGACGATATTTAAAGCAGTTTGAAGTTTGCTTTTACCAGCGGCATAGATCTTCAGGTCATCCATATAGAATACATGAGTGACCTTATGCTCACGCTGATTAGTGTCGCCACAGAGGTATCCAGGAGAATTTCGTAGTGCAAGAGATAGAGGCAAAAGTGTGATGCAAAAAAGTAAAGGGCTCATACTATCCCCTTGAAAGACGCCCCTCTGGAAGGTGACGTTGTTCGTCGTCAGACGATAATTCCTAGATGAGATGGTAAATCTAGTTTTCCAAAGAGGCATCAATCTCTCTATGCATCTCACTATGTGTGGATGTACCTTCAAGCTTTCCAACAGACAGATGATAAGTCTATGAGAGGTTGAATCAAAAGCTTTCCGGTAGTCAATCCAGGCCATTGACAGGACGCGCTGATGGACTGTAGCGTCTTTACAGACACACCTGTCAATCAGCAGGTTCTCTCGACAGCCTGCTACACCTTTTTTCGAGCCACGTTGCTCGTACATCTCTCGCCATACAGGCTCAATTCGTCGAACAATCCTGTTGTTTAGGACAGCTGTAAAAATCTTATACAGTGTGTTCAAACAAGTTATTGGCCTGTAATTCTCTGGTTTGGACAAGTCGCCTTTTTTCGGTAGGAGTATAGTGCGTCCTAACACTAGCCACTGCGGAATGGGCATCTCTCTCGATCGTTTTGAACCGCATCTACAACATTTTGGTGGTTTGTTGGTTTCATTGTTGTTCCCACGAGCAGCTAGGGAAAGGGTTCGTCCATCCTTGTAGAGCCCCGCGTGCAAGGATGAGGCTATTACTCTGAGACATCGCCCGATATCCCAGAGTCACCGTTAAAGACACCTCACCCAGGTGCCATGCAGCTTTCGGCACGGTTCGCACACCTTCGCTTAGGGGTTATTCCTTCGGGACCATCCCTGGACAATTGTCCGCGACTGCGTATTAATTATTGTATCCATATTCAGCAGAAACCCTTGGTACGGGGACCCTCTATCCGCAACCCAAGGACGCGTTCGGTGGCTTTGTCATAAGCCCTTCGGTTCTATTCCAAGGGAATCGAAACCGAAACCGAATGGTGGCCCATGGGGATATAAATATATATATGTATATATATATATATATATATATATATATATATATATATATATATATATATATATATTGTCGTTGTTTACCTAATTAAAGTAAGAAAAGAAAAATCGCTGAAGATTATGTTGAGTATTTGAGTATCATTAACATTTCTTAAAAAATAATTTAGCTCTCTTGTAAAATTGTTAAAATTTTTTAAATGTGACAATTGTAAAAACGTATCATGTACGGTATAACGTCAAAAATTCCATCTGAAACATAAATTATTTATGAACGAGTTAGATTATTGATCTAAAATGTTGTTTTAAGTAATTAAGTAACAGTTATATAAACTTACAGGAAAAGTTCCTTGAGACTATATAATTTCTAAACCACATTTTGCAACAACAAAAAATTGCGCTGACGCGCTTCAGTCCATTTAAAAACTCATGACAGTTATAACGATACTAATAGTTGATTTAGAGGTTAGGTTATGCATGCATGTTGTGCATATGCATGTAGGTTATATATATATGAGACTAAAAAAAGCCGCGTGGAATTCAAATTAAGTTGCGTCTTTATTTTTATTTTAGAATGTGAAATAAGTTTATTGTGAATGTTGTTAAGACCTTGGATGTTTGTTCTAAAATTAACTGTATTATTGTTATGTTAAATATGTATCATTATTATTAAAAGTTTAGAGTAAAAGTTGCAAAAATTGATAACATATCATTTATGGTATAACTTTAAAAATTCTTATTTGAAACAGGAATTATTTATGAACGAGTTAGTTTATTAATTTGAAATGTTGTTTTTTGTAAATTTATAATAAAAAAATCCTTGAGATGATGCAATTATTGAATTACATTTTGTACTAAATTATGGTTACTGAATTTTGGTTGAAACAAAAAACTACTGGTAGTTATAATTTTACTAATAGATATATGTGACTAAAGAAAGACCGCGTGACGATCAAATTAAGTTATGTCTCTATTTTTATTTTGGAATGTGAATATTGGAAATAAGTGAATTATAAATATTGCTAAGACCTTGGATGTCTGTTCTAAAATTAACTGTATTATTGTCACGTTGAATATGTATCATTTGTAAAAGATTGCGTTTGTCTTCATTTGGTTAAAATTCAATAATTAAAACATTATTAATGTCAAAATCGAAAGTATATGTGTATTCATAAGCGTGTTTTGCTAAAGCTGTATTTTGCAGATTATTATCAATCGATCTTTCATGTTCTCTATTTCATAGATATAATGGTCTACTAGTTTGACCAGTACAGTTTTTTTTACCATTTTTACAAGTATGTCTGTAAACACAGTTGCATTTTTTTCCTTTTTCTATTTTATTTTTACTACTTCGAAATAATATTTCATTGAATTTTTGTTCAACTGAGAAAACTAATTGGATGTTACATTTTTTGAAAATTCTAAAAAGACATTCGTCATAACCTGCAATATATGGTAAAACTATTAACTTTTTCCTTTCTGAGTTTAATTTTAAATTCTTATTAAACTGTATATTTTGGTTAGTCTTTTTGATTTTCTCATAACGTTCGGCGATTTTAATTTTTAACAATTCCAGTGGATAGCCATTTTTTAAAAGAGTACTTTGTGTTAAATCAAGGTTTTCCTTATGGTATTTTGCATCAGCTAATTTGACAGCTCTGTCTACTAATCCGTATATTACTCCAAATTTATGATAAATAGGATGACATGAATCATAGTTCAAAAACCGACCTGACCAAATTGATTGGCGGAACCAATTTGGTAAAATTCTGTTGTTTTCTATTGTGAGACTTAAATCAAGAAAGTTAATTCTTTCATCTTTTGCCAATTCTATGGTAAGTTTTAATTTGTGATCTGCTTGGTTAAATCTTTGTAAAATATTGTTAATTTTGTCTTTTGGAATACATAAAAGAGTGTTGTCGATGTATCTAAAATAAAATATAATAGGATATTTAACTGATTTTAAGATTTTTTGTTCAATATTTTCCATAAGTAAGTTAGCTAGAGCTGCTGATATGGGTGATCCCATTGGTAGGCCGTAAATTTGTTGATAATATTCATAATTGAATTGGCAATAAGATGATTCTAGACACATTTTCAAAGCTTTATCAAAATCTTTTTTATTAAGAAAAGTGTGTGGTTCAAGATCTTTCCATCTCTTCATAACTGTACTTCTAATTAAATTCCAAGAAATGTTAGTGTACATAGAAACAATATCGAGCGATACGACGGTATAATTATTTGGAATAAAAATTTTGTCTATTTTGTTTTTAAAATCCCAACTATCTTTTATGTGGTTATTATTATGTCCAACAATTTTTTGCAAAGATTTTGATAAAACTTTTGACAGATTATACAAAGGCGAACCTGGGGAAGATGTAATTGGTCTGAGCGGATAATTGTCTTCATGAAGTTTTGGTAGTCCATAAAAACTTGGAGCTGTACCATTAGTACAATTCAGATAGTTTTAATTGTTATCATTTATTACTTTATTGTTTTTGAAACTAGTTAAAAGTTCTCTTAATTTCTTTTGAAATTTATTTGTAGGATCTGTTTTAAGTGTCTTGTATGTTGATTGATCATTTAATAATTGTAAAGCTTTATTGTTGTAGTCAGTTTTATTCAATATGACACTTCTTTTGCTTTCATCAGCTGAGGTTATTATGATATCATTATTATTTTTTATAAATTCTTTTGTTTTGTTAATTTTTTGACGTACTTCTTACTAAATTTCTGAAATCTGGTGTTATGTTTTTCATATTATATTTAACATTAGTTATTAACTTTGCAATAGGAAATTTTTTTTAATGTATGGTAAAGCGAAATTTTCGCCCAGACTAATTATTTCTTTTACATAATTTGGTATCTCTTTATTAGATAAGTTAACAATCCAATTTTCAGAGTCTGTAGTTATTTTTGTATTTTGCTGACATCTTAAATTTTCAATTTTATCTAGTGACATGGAAATTAATTTCTTAACAAAATTGTTGACATTTATTGTATTGTTTGCTAAAAGCTTATTAAAGAAATCATCTGAGAAATTCCTTATAATTTGATTTTTGAAATAATATAAATCTTTAGCGATGTCATTAATTTCTAAAGAAATATCAGTGATTTCATTATTTAATATTATTTTACCAAGAGAGTTAATAGATTTTTCAATTTTTAAGCAGACTTTTTTGGAAAAACAACGGATATTAGGTTTAATGTTACAAATAATACGGTTTGGTAAAATGCCCTCGTACTTACATCTGTATAAAAATCTACGTTGGTTTTTTCTTTTTTCCATATATAAAGTGAGGTGTTTCCACTTTTTTATAATCCAGACTGCATAATCCCCATGTTCTTCTTTTATTCGTTTGTAAAATCCTTCGTTGTTCATGTTTGATGTTCAAATTTTAAGGCCAATATATATATATGAATGTATTCTTTTAGCGGTATATGATAAATAATTTTCATTAAGGCCTATTCCGCTTTTTTTGGTGTTAAAAATTTTTTTTTTATTACAATAAAATTTTGCCGACATGTCTCAACCTGAATTCAGGTCCTTTTCAAGGCATAGTCTAGAAGGAAAAATACATGTGTAAAAAAAAATTATAAAATGGAGATTATTCAATCTATATGTATATATTATATATATTGCCGTTGTTTACCTAATTAAAGTAACAAATGGTAAAGTAAGTAATGGTAAAGTACTAATGGTACAGCTCCACGTTTTTATGGACTACCAAAACTTCATAAAGACAATTATCCGCTCAGACCAATTACATCTTTCCCAGGTTCGCCTTTGTATAATCTGTCAAAAGTTTTATCAAAATCTTTGCAAAAAATTGTTGGACATAATAATAACCACATAAAAGATAGTTGGGATTTAAAAAAAAAATAGACAAAATTTTTATTCCAAATGATTATACCGTCGTATCGCTCGATATTGTTTCTATGTACACTAACATTTCTTGGAATTTAATTAGAAGTACAGTTATGAAGAGATGGAAAGATCTTAAAACACACGCATTGCCTCGCTTGCCAACCTCTGTTTTCGCAGCTAATACCTATTACTTATCTACTATTTACAATATTTACATCTTACTTATATCTACTTTCTCTCCTATTTACAATCTTTCCTTCTCCACTCCTCTTGCTCCTTCCTTCTCTTCATCTCCATCTTACCCAACACTCTCTTCACCCATGCTACTGCCCTTTTTTCCCCCTTTTCATGCAACAATGCCTCCATGCTTATCTCACTTCTTTCCACCTCCACGCACTCCCCCAACCAGTGCTCTACTCTTGCATCCTCCTTTCCACACAGTTCACACATCCTCTTCTCCCGAGAGAGCCAGAACCTATTGAAACCCTCCATACACCCACACCTCATCCTCGCTATAAGCTCCTGACTTCCTTTCTCTCCTTTCTCACATAAATATTGCGCTCTTGCCCTAGGCATAATGCACACATAGTTCCCGTTAAATCTTGACTCTCTTATTCTCTCTTCCCCTTCTGTCTTCTCTCTCTCCATGCCGTTTTGCTTAACCAAGTCATAAACCTTCCTTCCTTCCTCGTGCATCCTTCTCACTTCATCCATCCGCAGTCCATTCATTCTAAAGTACCTTTCCCTCTCAGCCTCCATCTTCCCACCCCCACACACTTTTCTTAATAAAAAAGATTTTGATAAAGCTTTAAAAATGTGTCTAGAATCATCTTATTGCAAATTCAATGATAAATATTATCAACAAATTTACGGCCTACCAATGGGATCACCCATATCAGCAGCTCTAGCTAACTTAGTCATGGAAAATATTGAACATATTGCCATCACTGCAGACAATTATAGTCGTGCTTGGGCACTTCTCGATAAGACGTATTCAGATCAACGACTTATTATCTCGAGGCACATTAATCTCCTTTTGGATCTCCCAAAACAAGAACATGAAACAGCCAGCGGATTATCAAAACTAGTAGACGAGACAAGACAACACGAAGAGATGCTAAAATCCATGGGTGTAGAGATAAATGAAGAACTTTTAGTAACTCTTTTGGAGCGGAAGTTATTTCGAACCACTGCATACGATTGGGATGAGACAATCGAACAAGGAATCTTCCCTAAACTCGACGACCTTCTAGAATTTCTCTCAAGACGAGCTGCACGCTTGATTAATCGAGGCAGCGACAAAACACAGACGACTCAACTTCAGCAGACCTACGGAAATAGAGGTAAAAAGAGACCTTATGCCCAAGCATTTGCAATTTACACTGTGCGATCATGTCCTGCATGTCAAGGAAACAAGCATCCTCTTTTCAAATGTGACTCATTCAAAAATCATACTCCTGAGGAACGCATCAAATTGGTTAGGAGTGGTGGCTTTTGTTTTAATTGCCTTAGAGACAATCATCGATCAATAGACTGTTATGCAGTTTCAAACTGTCGATCATGTGGGGAAAGACACAATACTTTAATTCATGTGGCTTTCATGCAAGGAAAAAATCTACGCAAGCAAGCAGCAACACACAAAGACAAAACTTCAACAACTAACTCAGAACAGGTGCAAGATTGTCAATCCAAGAGAAGGTTAGTGAAAGACAAATCATTTATCAGTCATGAACATAATAATCAAATCATCACTAGTGCCATAATTAATGTCATCGACAAGCATCACGAACCCATTCGATGCCGGGCACTCCTTGACACATGCTCAACATCGAATTTTATGACAGAAAATCTAACAAAAAAACTTGGGCTTCCAAGGCTTAATTGTGTTATTCCAATAGGTGCCTTAAATCAAATGTCCACATCTACTAAATACATTATAACAGCATCAATCCTATCAAGAGATGGCAGTTATAAAAAAACATTGCAGTTCTTGACGGTACCTGTCATTGCAGGCTGCATACCGACAGAAATCATTTCTAGAGAACACATTAAGATACCGAAGAATCTAAAACTTGCTGACCCAGAATTCTATAGGCCAGGATCCATTGATATGCTTTCTGGAGCAGGACCCACACTATCACTTTTCTGTAACTCACAATATGATCTTTCACCCAAAGGGGGACCAGACTTGATCCTTAAAAAAACTCGCCTCGGTTGGATAATTGGGGGCAACACCAATACCTTCAATGAGAACATAACCCATAAGACGTTCATCGTGACTACGGATTTTGATTTATCTAAATTTTGGGAAATTGAAGAAGGTCCAAGGCAGATTCACCTGTCACTCGAAGAGCAAGCTGTTGAAGACCACTTCACACAACATCACACACGAGACTATACCGGTAGATATGTCGTAGCTCTGCCTTTCAAACCAGATCAGGAAAAATTAGGAGAATCAAGAGAGCAAGCACTAAAACGTTTTTATGCCTTAGAAAGAAAACTAAATCGAAATGTAGATTTGAAGGAGCAATATACTAATATAATCCAGGAGTATTTAACGTTGGGTCACATGTCCAAAGCGGGAGATGTAACCGAGGACGGATTTTATTTACCACATCACGCTGTAGTAAAAAAAAACAGTCTCACAACTAGAATACGAATAGTATTCGATGACTCAGCTAAGACACTCACAGGAATCTCCCTTAATGAAACTTTTATGGTGGGACCAACCATTCAAGATGACATTTTCTCATTGATTCTGAGATTTAGACAGCATCAGTATGTCTTAACTGGAGATATTGAGAAGATGTATCGTCAATTTCTCGTACGTGAAGAGGACCGACGATATCAAAGAATTATTTAGAGAAATGGAAATAGAGAAGTCACAACATGCGAACTCAACACAATCACTTTTGGACCCTCAGCTGCTCCATTTTCAGCTATCCGATGCTTGCAACAGCTGGCACGTGATTATGCCGAACAATATCCAAGGGCATCACAAATATTACTAAATGACGTTCATGTTGACGATCTCATAACTGGTTTCAAAACTATGAAAGAAGCAAAAGAGGCACAAGAAGAAATCAATGATTTGTTAAAAGAAGGAGGTTTAAGTCTTCGTCAGTGGGCATCAAATGAACCCCAACTTTTAGAAGGCATTGCCCCAGAAAACATTAATCAAAGGTTGCAACTTACTGATGACAAAACACAAAAGACATTGGGAATAGTTTGGAACTCAAGGTCAGACACTATAGCGTACACAGCAAAAACAATCATCCCGAAACATTGTGTAACAAAGCGCACCATATTATCTGAAGTAGCTACGATCTTTGATCCACTAGGTCTATTGGGACCAGTGATCCTTAAGGCAAAAACAATAATTCAAAAACTTTGGGTAGCCAAAGTTAACTGGGATGAATCCATTCCAAGCAGTATTCATACATCCTGGATTGAATTCTGTATTCAATTACCGCAAATCAATCAAGTAACATTCAAACGACAAATAATCACCGGCACACAAAAAAAAACACTTTTCTGTTCTACAGATGCGACACATATATTCCTATGTATTTTGACCCGCTGAGCACGAATCCGTGGACCGTTTGACCCCAGCACATCTGGGTCAAGGGCATTTGAAGGTCAAATGGACAGAAAAGTATTTTGTGTGAAGATATCTACTATAATTTATGTTTTTTGGGTCGCTAAATCCGAATCCAGGGTCCATTTGAACTCAGCGAGTCGGAACCAAGGTCATTTCAAGGTCAATTTCGTTCATTTCTCTAAAAAAAAATTTCTGACTGCAGATTATGAAAGAACGGAAGATTTTACGTCCAGATATGTATGTTTTTATATTTTTATGACGACCTCTAAGGTCATGTTAAGGTCATTTCATTTAAATATATAGATTATTTATATGGGTAAATGGTAAATGGGCTACATTGGACTAGACTACCATACTAATATGTTGTGGGGGTCGCTAAGTCTGAATCCGAGGCCCATTTGACCCCAGTGTGCCAAGTTCAAGGTCAGATCAAGGTCATATCAAAGTTAGATCTGAAGAAAAATGTGTCGCTGTTCCAAAACTTGACTTTTACATGTTTTAAGGGTAGCTGAATTCGAATCTGAATCTCCTTTAACCCAACGAATCAGGAATAAACGAGAGTTACGGTATGGCATTTTGGAATAGCGTTTATTCTTTCTTTCGCCGATAACGTTCTCTTTTATTGTCAAAGGATCTATGCAGTGAATTTCTATTTCTCTTCGAACTATCACCATCTTCATCGCCAGGTACTTGATCTCTCTTTAGCAGCCAGCAGTAGTCAGCCAACATATTCACGTCCCATTTTCCTTGTCATCGAAGTTCAGCGTCTTTTAAATCTTGATGGAAACGCTCCCCTTGCTCTTCACTGTAATCGCCTAAGTTCTCAGGGAAATAGCTAATATGAGAGTCCATGAAATGAAGTTTGAGATTCATCAAACATCCCAAGCAGCTTTTTCTAAGCCTGTCATTGTCTTGATGAAATTTTCGTCGTAAAACATTTTACGGATCTGAGGTCCATCAAATACTCCTTCTTTCAATTTAGCATCTTTTATTTGAGGAAATTCATTTGTCAAGTACTGAAAACATGTTCCTTCTTTATTCAAAACTTTGACGAATTGTTCCATAAGTCCAAGTTTAATGTGCAGAGGCGGGAGCAATACTTTTGATGAATCAATTAAAGGTTGTTGAAGTACATTATGATTTCTAGGTTCAGGTTGTTCTCTTATTGGCCAAACCTTCTTCTTGTAATGATTCGTGCGATCCCTGATATCCCACAAACACAAAAAGCAGGGATACTTTGTATATCCTGATTTTTGACCAAGGAGAATGGCTATGATTTTCAAATCACCACAAACTTGCCACTTATGTTTGTCATATTGAATTTTCTCCAATACATATTGGACGTTTTCGTAACTTTCTGTTAATTTTGTTGCATGCGCTATTGGTAGACTTGCGTACTCATTTCCATTGTTAAGCAGCACTGTCCTAAGACTTTGTTTTGACGAGTCTATAAACAATCTCCATTCTTCTGGAACGTAAACATCCTTTTTTAGTTCATTCATCAAACCGTTAACGTCTCTGCAATATACCAACATACCTTCTTCATCTTTATTGAAGTACTGACGGAACTTCTTTTCTCGATTCCTGTAGAAAGATGACTTCGTCCCCTGTTCTACCATTCCACGGCTCTTTAACTCAGCTTTCATATATTCAGAAGCATCTTTAGAAAGACCCATGCTCCTGATGAAATCGTTTACACACGTTCTTTTTTTTTTATATAAACCGGAGCTTATATAAACCTGTCACTGACCAGGGGTCAGTGACAGTCTCACAGCACGTACACACGTCACGCGAAACAACGCAGAGGCCACGACATCCCGACTTCGGAGAAGAGGAACCTGGTTACTCGCATGGAGGGGAGTCCCGTGCGATCAACGTTAACCAGGGCGACGACGTCCACGTGCAGATCGTGGCGATGTAAACAAACCGGCGTGAACAAGCGCGCGGCCATACTGCGGTACCATAGACTATAGCGTAGCAGACCGCGTGGTCGTTCTGCGCGTCCGTGCGCCACCTCGTGCCGTCCGTTGTGGACGAGTTTTCTCCCTCTCTCTATCCGCAGGATCGTCGCCGACTCGTGACGTAACGCATGCTTGCCTCCAGTTGAAAACGTATTCGCGCTCGATCTGCAAAATCGGTCATCTGCGCATGACGGAATACAGGTTTGTAAGTCCTTGGGGACGAGCATCTTCGACAATCGACACTGTTAGTTCGACGCTCACGTAACCAGCAGCAAAATTTTACTCTGCGACTTGTCAGAGTCTCGCTAATTTACTTTGAATTCTGAAAATGCCACTGGGACGTGGTTCCCTACGGGGACGAAGGGTGATCTCAGGTGAGGTTTCACGTTGTTAATTTCTTGCTCTCTACCTTTCGTCTCATTTTAATTATTTTGTTGTGAATTGAACCGAAAATGTACGCGAGTGGGCTATAATAGCCACGAATTTACGATTCGTCAGCAATGGCTGACCAGTGACCGCGTTGCTAGTAGCGTCTTAATACTTCCGCTCAAAAATGTATTCTCGCGAGTCCAACTCAGTGTAACTTCGGTGGTTCAACGGAACTTTTCGGAATCATTAGTCGCGCTTTGTCATCCAGGCGTAGAGTCAGTGAATCGGAACGTAGGAATTCGACCACGCGGTCCCGTAAAATGTCGGACGCCGGCTCGGTAGCATCCGGTCGCTCATAACCATCATCACGGGCGCGTGCTAGCTCATAATTTAAAAACTCCAAACTAGTGGAATGTCATGGAATTTCTAGTTGATTAAACGCGACTCGAGAGTTAGGCGTTTCAGCGAAGTTGACGCGTAGCAATAAAAAATGGCCGTTTGGTAAATTGTAAATCGGCCGACTAGTCTTTAATTGTCGATATGTATCGGTAACTTGGAACAAATTTCGTTATGCTCGACTATTGATATTAATTTAATAAAATCAATTTAATTACAGTATAGAAATAGGAGTCTGAATAAAGAGTGACTCGACACATATGTGTTCCCGTGATTCTAGCGCGTGGCCGTCAAATATGGCCGTCTGATAATCGGTAAATCGGGCGACTAAACTTTCATGTCAAAATGTATCGCTAGCTGAAATAACTTTCTTCATGTTGTTTTTTTAATATACGAGTTAAAATGGATATTACTCGTAAGGTATCATTACCCATTCACGTGTGACATCAATCCTGACCACTCCCCTCTCCGCTTCCCTTACATCTGAATTAGTAGGGCCTAGTCACTCTCTAACTCGAACCGTAAATAACCCGTATTAACAAAATTTGAAGAGGTTCTGAACCCAATCGGTTTATTCCTTTTGCTAAATTTAGGTAAAATTTAGCTGGCGCTCAACGCAATGAACCATGAGAAACCAACATGGCAAATAAATCAAATAATAATGTTCGCTCAAATTAAGGGTTATACTGTCTCTTTATTTGTCGAAGCTTCATTTATCATTGAGCTCGTATCCATATTTTCGATAGCAGACTCTTGATTAGACTTTGCAGTTATGACAAGACACTATTGCATAAGATATTCTTGATTTGTTTTTAACGTTGAATCCTTTAACTTTTGTGTTGCAAAAATAACAGTCTTTTTCTGATTGAGGTATTGACCATATTACCGGTGAGGAGTATTTTAACATTTTATTGTTTTTCACTTTATTCCAACGTAAAAGCATAGTGTAACAAGCACTGCAAATGCTATCTGGAGCAAATGTTTCATTTTGAAGGGAAATTTCTCTTTTATAACATTGACGATATATGTCTCTACATTGCTCATTCATTGACCTACGGCAAGTGATGACTTCATACTTTCCAAAAACGTAGCAAAAAACATTTTTATCGCTGTTGCAGTCATGGCTGGTAAAAACATGATTACTTGTTGTAGATTTATATTCTTTATCAGTTGAATCGCCAACCAGTAAAGGGTGGTGGTAGCTGGATGACGAAGATTGCGGGCCCGTTTCCTCACCCTGACCATCGCCGATACTGGGCGTCCAATACCCTGCATCGTACTTTCTCTCGTGCCAGCCATGACGGCACAATGCCTTCACCACAGGGCTTAGCCGAAAAATGAAAAGCAAGAAAAAAATCCGTTTTCCGCCGTCACCACGTGGAGCACAGAAAAAACTTCGGGTAAATGGTGTTGCAGGTAACTTCGTACAGAAACTGTCTTTTGTTCTCGTAAAAGTTGTCATCGCCATCTTTAAAATTTGAAGCCACTAGCTTTGCTCGCTCAAGTGAAGTTAGCTGATCGTTGGTGTAACAGGCAAATCGGATAACGGCGGCTTCATAAAAGCTCACTTGCCGAATCGTTAGAGCTGTCAAAAGTTCCTTACAAGCGTGGGTAAAAGCAGAAAAATATCGAGACGCCGGGGAAAGTTTACCCACATGTAGAAGTCAAATTTTGGATCGGTAACACATTTTTCTTTCGATCTAACTTTGATATGACCTTGATATGACCTTCACCTTGGCACCGTGGGGTCAAGCGGGCCTCGGATTCAGACTTAGTGACCCTCACAATATATATGTATGGTAGTCTAGTCCCATGTAGCCCATTTACCATTTACCCATATGAATCATCTATATATTTAAATAAAATGACCTTAACAGGTCGTCACAAAAAAATAATAACATACATATCTGGACGTAAAATCTTCCGTTCTTTCAGAATTTGCAGTCAGAAATTTGTTTTTAGTGAAATGAACGAAATTGACCTTGAAATGACCTTGAACTTGACTCGCTGAGTCCAAATGGACCCCGGATTCGGATTCAGCGACACAAAAAACATAAATTATGGTAGTTATCTTCATCCAAATGACTTTTCTGTCCGTTTGACCCTCAAATACCCTTGACCCAGATGTGCTGGGGTCAAACGGACCACGGATTCGTGCTCAGCGGGTCAGAATACATGGGAATATATGTGTCGCTTCTGTAGAACAGAAAAGTGGTTTTTTTTGTGTGCCGGTGAATTATAGACAATACAATCGATAACCAAATACACGGCTTTTTGCGACGCCAGCGAGACTGGCTACGGAGCCTGTATATACATTAAATCAGTTGATGCATTCGGCCAAAGTCAAGTCAATCTTCTCTGCTCTCGATCTCGAGTTACCCCATTAAAAACGATAAGCCTAGGGCTGAGCGGTTATGGGAATTCATAACCGGTAATTGGTTAACCGGTTTTTTAAGATAAACCGGTTTTTTCTCAATAACCGGTTATTTCTTTACAACAGGTTTTTTAGAATAACTGGTTTTTTACAGTAATCGGTTTTTTACAATAACCGGCTTTTCCTAATAACCGGTTTTTTATAATAACTGGTTTTCTCAATAACAAATAACCGATTATGAATTCCCATAACCGCCCAGCCCTAAAAAAAAAAAGAAAAAAACCAACCGACTTTATCCGCTACCCTACCAGACTAACTAGATGTGCCGTATAAGTCAGGTGAGAGGCTGACGACAGGCAACCGGACGTAACTGCCTGTTTTTATTTTCCAAAATCGGTGATTTTTTATAAGCCGGTTGTTTTCAAAATAACCGGTTTTATTGAAAACCCGGTTATTTTGAAACACCGGTTGTATTGGAAAACCGGTTATTTTGAAAAACCGGTTATTTTCGAAAACCGGTTATTTAAAAAAAACCGGTTATTTTTAAAATCAGGTTATTTTTGGAAACCGGTTAACCGGTTATTTTAAAAAGACATAACCGGCCAGCCGGTTTTTAAAAAAAGCGGTTGTCATAACCGGTTAACCGAAAAACCGCCCAGCCCTAGATAAGCCTGCCTAGATTAGAGTTATGTGGACTATACAGTCTTATGAGCCTATACAATGCAGTGAAACAAGCCATGAACATATCAGTTTCAAAGACGATCCTCTGGACTGACTCCACGATCATACTGCAATGGGTAAACACAGAACCCCATACTCTTAAAACATTTGTTTCTAATCGAGTTGCAGGTATTCAAAGAGGTACACAAGGTTGTCAATGGCGACACGTTCGTTCAGAGGATAATCCAGCAGACGCGCTCTCAAGAGGCCAACAGCCTGGTGAATTTATTCACAACGTGATGTGGCAACATGGTCCAAACTGGTTAAAGGGTCCTGAACACACCTGGCCAATTAGTCCCATTCCAGCATGCACTGAAGGTCTTGAAATAAAAAAAGCCATGTGTCTGACGATGTCTATTGAGATGTATCCTTTCGAAAAATTTAATTCGCTCACCAAACTTGCTCGAATATTTACATTCTGTTTCAGATTCATAGATTCTCTAAAACACAGAAAGAGCACATCGGAATCCACAGAAACAACGTCATACGTTGGGCGAGACACACTTAAGCCCAAGCCTATAGATTCACGAGAACTGAATGATTCGATTCTGCGTATTGTTCGACAAATTCAACGGATGGCATTCTCCGAAGAGATCCAGGCTCTACAGAAAACAGTACAATCAATAAATCCTGCCAGCAGAATCATCGCCCTCAATCCGTTTATCGACAACAAAGGAATATTGAGAGTTGGTGGTCGACTGCAGAATTCATCTTTAACATTTTCTCAAAGGCACGGTGCCATTTTACCAAAAAACAACCATGTAACTGACTTGATCATACAACACGAACATTTGTCACACCTCCACACTGGAGTACAGACGACTCTGTACGCCGTTCGACAAAAATATTGGCCAGTGGATGGTCGAAATCAAGTCAGGAAGAATATACGCAAATTTCATCGTTGCAGCCGTGCAAACCCACCGCCTACCAATTATATTAGAAGGAATCTACCAAAAGCCCGAATGTCGGGAGATATACGACCATTCATAAATGTTGGAGTGGACTACTGTGGGCCTTTCTACATCAAAGAAAAAACATTCCGCAACAGAAGTAAAGTGAAGGTGTATGTTGCAGTCTTTATATGTATGGCAATCAAGGCAGTACATCTCGAACTCGTCAGTGATTTGACTACAGCGGGTTTTATTGCCGCCCTTGATCATCTAATAGCACGACGAGGTAAACCAAGCAAAATGTACTCAGACAATGGAACGAATTTCATCGGTGCCAACAATGAACTTCGGGAAATCGTAGCGTCACTTCAAACACCGGAAGAAGCTGAGAAAATAATGACTCATCTCACTAATCAAGGAATCGATTGGAAATTCACACCTCCCTTGTCACCACATTTTGGTGGCATTTGGGAGGGCGCTGTTAAGTCATTCAAACACCACCTCGTCCGAGTAGCAGGCAATGAACTAATGACATTCGAAGAACTGAATACTCTGATTATCAAAGTCGAAGCCATCCTTAATTCAAAGCCACTCATTCCGATATCAGCGGATCCGAAAGATATCCAAGCACTCCCACCAGGTAATTTCCTGATTTGGACTAAACTAACAGCTCTACCAGAACAAGATCTCAGTGATGAAAGGCCAAGCTTGCTGTCAAGGTGGAAACTCATCCAAAAAATGAGGCAAGACTTTTGGTCACGTTGGCATAAAGAATATTTAAATGAGTTGAACATCAGAAAGAAATGGACAATGGGTACTCATGACATTCAGATTGGATCTATTGTTTTACTCAAGGAAGACAATATCCCACCAATGCAGTGGAAAATGGGACGCGTAATTGACATCCATCCAGGAAACGATAAAATAGTTCGCGTGGTATCTGTCAAAACTGCCACGGTTGTATATAAGCGAAATGTAAGAAAACTCGCACCATTACCAATTGCTTAATCACAGAAAAGGGTTGATCGCTGAAGCTCTCAACGGGGGGAGTGTGTTTCATACTGAAAAATAATATATTGTATTATTTATTGTCTTCGCTTTGTTTTGTTCATTTCTAGTTTACTTTAAGTTATTGTTGGATTTAATATTACATGCGAACTTCGTTTGCAGGCTCTCAGGATGGTTCCCAAAATTGCCATATTCTTGGTAATTATTTACCTTTGTTTTCTATGCTCGAGCCTTTTATTACTGAAAATTATTTTCGAGTTGATTGAATTAATCAAGGGATTAATTATGAAAGGGAAAGTGATGAGACGGCCCATAATAAACCTTGGGAAGTGGACGATCCCTGTCCTATTGAGAAAGTTGAAATTTTCTTTTCCCTTGGTCTTGCATCAATAAAATTTAATTGAGAGAGGAGAGGGTAATCCTGGGAGTCTGGATAGAAAAAGAAAGTTTTAGTATTAATTCGAACGCGAAAAGAGAGAAGTCTCTCCAAGAAATTTTTTATCTAAGTATTAAGACATTTTGAAGAATATACCGTGTAAAGTAACCACAAAAATGCAGTCTAAGTCATTAGGAAACCGCTATTTTCCCTCATAAAGAAATTATATAAATACATACAGAAAATACAACATTCCAAGTGAACTTAGTTGCTAACTCGGAGGTTTTGTTGTATACGAAACAGTACATTCACGAAGCCGAGCGAAAGAATTAAAGCATCATCGTTTTTCAGCAGCTGGACCAATGGGAGTTGAACTTTTCAGAAAACTTATGTGGACCCTAGTGAACATTTCTTCTGCTAGAAGTTTATTGAATCTGAAACTTACGTCGATAGACTTTGCGATTGAAAGTATTCAAACGATGTTTATAAAACTGTTCCGAAAAAAATTATTAACATTTTTTAATACAAATAAATGTTAATTTTAATTTTACTAAAACTTTAATAATAGTCTAATGAGTAATTTCTGAAATTTTAATGTGAAAAAATGGAAAACTTTGGGAATTAGAGCGAGTTGAAGTGAAAAAACACTGAAAATTGTCGTTTCTCAAAAAATGTGTTTTTTGCATTTATTTTGGAAACAGCACAAGTGACAACTTTTTACAAGAGGAAAAAAAGATGCGCAATAAAATTTCCTATAAGGATATGTGTTTAAAAAATCAAAATACAGTAGATGCCATGTACTTGAAGCCGCCTTTTGCTGACGTCACTGACAGCAACTTCGTTTTTTTATTTTTTAACGCTCAAAAATAAACTTGTTGCAATTACGACATCACCATTTAACGTAAATTGTAACGTATTATTATAATTGCAACAGTTTACATATTTATTTTGTTTCTTTTGTTAGTTGTAATGCCATATTACTTTACCATTACTTTGAAATTACTTCACCATTACGCTCCAGCGTAATGTTTGCGTTCGGCCGGTCCGCCAGGGTTAGTCTTACTGACCTTCATGACGTGTATTTTGTTCATCAAAATAGGAACACCAGTTTACAAGAAAAATGTATTTTTAAAATTTTCTTCTTCTCTTCATAACCCTAGGCCTTCAGTTCAAATGTAGATGATCGCTTCATTTCTTTTTATTTGCTCAAATAAGTAACTATTTGAAATTTCTTAACGAACGAGAAATTTTAAACGCTCAGGAAGGATATATTGAAATTTTCAATTCTGCAAAAGTATATAATTTTTCGGAAGTGCAAATTTTGCTGTAAATTCTGTTTACTTTTTATGACTTTTTTCAAAGTTTCTTCTGAAATAAAATTCAACAAATGTAATATTTTGTATGTTTTCCACGTTTACAATTTACGAAATATATTTGACGAGAAAGCACAATAACACAGCAGAAAAATTTGTAAGGACGATGGTCGTGGGGGTTAAGGCATAGGCTTTGAAACCACTCCGTCGGCTTGCGGGTTCGATTCCCGCCTCGCACTGTAGAAGAGCCTCGGTGGCCCATGCGGTGAACACTTGGCTAGCAAGGGAGTTGTTCATCTCCGGAGAGTCATGGGACCGGTACCTCTAGAGAAGAAGGTTCTCTAAGTACTTAAGGCTGTTGCTCTTGGTGGTTCGGAACCCACCTTAAACTGTAGGTCCCCCTCCCACCACCAAGTAAGTGTGTGGGGGGTGTATAAAGGAATAGGGAAGAGATACAAGAAAAATGTAAACCCTTAGGGGACACATTAGAAGCTAAAAAAAAATATCAGTCCTTTTCAAATCGTTTCTTTTTTTGACGGAAAAGAAGGAAATTTACGTTTTGCAATAAAATCGCAACCTGATAATAGATTCGTCGATCAACCTTTTATTCATCAGCGGCAAATAATGAAAATATTCATATATTCCTATACCCTACAAAAAAAGATTCATTTAAAATCGATTGACTGCAATTCAAAAATAAAATCGTCAATCGACAATTTTGGTGAAATGCAATTCAAGTCAAATATGGTGAATCAGTGAATTTAATTGAATGTCTGCAACTGCAGTGAATTGTAGATATGCAATAGAACCAGTGTGCGGTCTATTGTACTGAATTGTTTCGCGAGCCAATGAACCGTCTTTTGGATTTAATTGACGACTTTCAATTCCAAAAGAATTTTGTAAATGGTTTTATATTAACCACCCAGCAAAAAAGAAAGAATTGCTACGGATGGGGGCGAATTAACATTTTTGTAATGCGCGTGAATCCCGTTTTCTGATTCGTTCGAACGCATTGAGACGCATGTAGATGAATTGAGACAGCGCGAATTGAATGAGTGTGGATTCGTATGAATGCGTGTTCGAGGTCGATCAAAAAAAAAATTAATAAAAAGTGCATGCGTCGAGACTTGAAACAGGGATCCCTCGTGTACCAGTCCAGAGTACCCGCCACTGAGTTACGAGACAATTTACTGAACATTTACAATAAATCCTATGTGCCCTGCACGTTGGTTTTCCTGTTACGGATTGAATTGTATAAATCAACACTTGCTGAAATTCGCCGTGACGGATTGGGGCGAATTGAGTGTGTATTTTACTCTCACGAATTCAGACGCATTTACCAATGTTAAAGCATTTGCGTGCTGACGCATTGAAGTGTTTTCGCTGACTTTAGACTTTTGCACTGTATTTGTACGTATAGAAAGATTCAAAATTGAAATAATGTCTTCACGAATTTACATGCATTGACACATAGGTCCAATGCGTCATTGTCGCAAAGCGGGATTTGCAGGGTGCCTTAGTCTTTTCAATTCAATTCGTATCAATACTTTCTTTTTTGCTGGGCAATAGAGGTTAATGTAAAAATGGAGCTTGGTCATGCGATGCATCTAATTGCATTGAATCGCAAATAAATTCATAGACCGGAATCGTTTTAAATTGGAGTTTTGCAATAATACAAATGTTGTCTCCTGTTGTGGCCCGTTTTGACTTTTCAGCGTTTCATATCGTTTCATATGACAAGTCGGTCCTCGAGTCTCAGGCCTCGGTCGTCCGTTACTCCGTTCCCCACATTCCTATTTTTGATCACGTGACATTCAAACTTTGGCTCACTTTGATTATTTCGCCCGTACCGGCGTATTACGGCACTTCACAGTGGGCCAGGAACCACAAAAAGTGGCCAAAATTCGATTTTACGTCGAATTCATCTAAAACTAGGCATACTGGGGTTTTTGAGGACGCTCATTTCAAATTTGACGTCAACAATTACAAATTCGTAATGGCGGATCCAACATGGCGGACGAGTATTTCAATATATTATTGAATCTGCTTTAAACGCGGTATTTAGGGGTTTTCGAGAAGTGGACAACAATTTTTTGTTATATTTTTTTCTTGATATGTGATTATTAACCCATCTTAATGGTGGAAGTATAGAAGTCATTCTTAAATTTTTCACTCATTTGTGCTATTTCTCATCGTTTTGATCTATCCGACATTGCTGCAAAATCAACACTTAGGCGACCACGTTTCGGAGGCTTACGGTCAAGAGTTTCCAATCTCAATTCAGGAACGATAAAATTCGAATTCAGCCAATCTGCATTGTATGCTTCAAATCTTTCTTTAATCCTACGAGAGGCTTTGTATTTATGTTTTCTCTGTGTAACAAGAGTCGAGACAGAAACTTTCAAACGTTCCAAGTCTTCAGTTTTTACTTTTTGTCCATCAATATTCAATTTATCCAAGATAAACTGAACAGCAGTCTCTCTTGCTTCATTATTTTGAATTTTTTCCAAAATCTCACGTTTCGTAAATGTTGTCATATTGAATAAATCAATGAATATTCATTTATCAATAAATGGAAATGAGGCCGAGAAGCGAACGGCAAGAAACTATAAGCTTCGTGCAGCTTTTAGTTTCTAAAAAAATTACACTTATAGGGTATTACGATAATCTAGTATCTTTGGAGGAGTAAAACAAGATGAATCTATCCATCCGGATCTCGTTCAATATATATTTCAGAAAAGACACTGAAAAAATCCAGCGGTAGTCATAGAGACGAAATTCCAAATATATATTATACACTAGAGTCCTGCGAGAGAGAGGCGCTTGCAAGGTCAGCGGAGTTACGATGTTTACAATTCGGCACTATAAGAAGCCACAAGCAAGAAGGATAAGAAGGACGGTTCGGAGAGTCCCGAAACAGTGTGAAGGCGATCGAGTGTACCCCCAAAACGGCCAGTATAGCGGGACTTTAGTGTATGTGAGAATTTGCAGCGCCGTGCGCTGTTACGCGTGGTTGTTTCTTCAGCAGGATATGAATTCGAGCAAAAGTGAGCACCCTTGCGTCAAAGTAGACATCCCAAGGAACCCGCTGATACCTTACTTTTTTGGATGTGAAGGGGAATGCCGGGGAATGAAGTTTCGGCAGCAGGCGTTACGGGGAAAAATCAAATATTTTGTGAATAAAACATGTAAATTTAAACATTTTAGACGAGTTTTGTAGATTCTTCGCCATTTCCTGAATTTATTGATCCAAACTGTATTCAAAAAAATCAAAAACCGATTGCTTTTCGATGAATATCATGAAATCGTATTCCTTCTTTTTAGTCACCAAGTATAGAAAATACAGATACTTCAAGGTGTCTGAAATTCAAAAATATATTCAATCGATTCAAGTTTAAACCTTGACTTTTGGCCAAAAAAGTGCGATCCTGGCCCACTGTGCACTTGCCAAACATACGCCATATTGAACGTATGTATCACTCGCATAATTTCGTGCGAAAAAATAGTTTTAATAAGTAGTATTATTGTGTTTAGAGTTATCGGAATGGCCTCCTCGCGCTTTAAGTCAAAAGTAAATTCCCGTGAAGTGCAAAATATAAGAGTTACATACGCGACAGTGTTTTTTATAAGAAAGGTAACACTGAAATCGTCGACATTTCCAGAATTCACCATTTCAGTCCTCAAAACAAAGACGATTTTGATCGGAATAAAAAGTATACGGTAAGCGCACCTTTATTTATGACGCATAGTGTTTAAGTAATATAAAGTCTTATTTGTGTGCCTGAGAGCTGAAGAAGCGAATAAATTCTTTAGGAAAGCAATTCAGTTTTTACAAAAATAGCGCTTACAGCCTTTGTCTATATCCGGGTTCACGGATAAAAAAATAAAAATTTTTCAAACAAAGAAACTTTCTTCATGATTATTACAATTTAGGACCAGAACCGCTTTTCTTAGTACTTCTTATTTATTATCTCAAATTTTCAACTCGTTGTGGCTATTCGTGTGAAAATAAGTTCAAAATCAAAAAAAGTGTCGGTAAGGTAGGAATCCGGTCACATGCTCCACTCGTCACATGGCCTTAAGGGCCCTAGAAATCGAGTGTAAATCGTAGAAAATGGATTCAGGCCAAACGGCGAATCCATTTTGTCTGATTTTTTGTATAAATGATCTAAAGGGTATAACGACTGTCGGTACAGCTCGCTTTCTTCGAAATAAAATCTATTTTTCATGATACAATGAAAAGAAGAGAAGTGACTTCTTGTGGCGCAGTGTTCTACTATTAAGCGAAGCAGGGAGCAGGTAGGGGAGACCCCTCGTGAAAAAAAATACCAACTTCAGATCACAGTGTAGGCAGGTATATTCTTGTCCCGGCAGTTTGAACCCCCAATATCCCATCATTATTAGGCTCATCACGTGTCAGTAGTCCGGACCATATTTTTAATAACAGAAAGAGATGGCGAGATGGAGGGAGGGACAGAGTTCCATAAATATAACGGCAACTGGTTGAAGCCTTTTAGATCTCGTAAATAATAATAAATCATCCCAGGTTCTTTGGGACTTTCAGGTATAGCTAGTCTGTTGATACAGACAGCTATCCTTATTTAAAAGAGAGAGTTGTGTCTATTTCAATGCCCTTAAATTGATGCAGGTATAGGCTGAAAGGTAAAAAACCAGAAAAAGACCAAACGTGGTTTGAAACTGGTCTAAATGTGATCTAAAGTTGGTCTTTCTTTTCACGAGGGACCCTACTGTAGATAATGATCTTACAATAGATAATCCTTAATTATAAGCACAAATATAAGTAAAATAATTAATTCTAATTTTTATATAATAACACGTATCGCGTCTTAACTATTAATTACATTTAACTTATTATTTAACATCCATTAGTATTCTAAATCAATGATTATCTACTGTAGGATCATTATCTACTGTAGGGTGGTCTCCCCTAAAGCAGTTATCGAGCTTGGAATTTTTTTTTGCGCGACACTAGCGGGAACAGGAAAAACTACTATACGAGTCTGCAGGTTCTGAAGCGCCCACTATTACCCACATTGCTCCATTCAGGGGTGAACAAACCGTATACGAAAACTAGGGGCCCCTACTCAAAGGAGTGGTTAAATTCCCAAAAGGTTGGGTGGGTGGCAAACTTACTCCGAAAGAAGTACCTTTTGTACATTAAATGACAATATACATGCTCTCTGTATAAACGGCAGATTATACAAACGTGCAAGATATCGATAAAATGTGTCGCCCAATTTTCTCCGAAAATACCAAATTGATTCGCATTAGACACAAACTTTGCATGTTATTTGCACAACTCAGAGGGGTTGTCGCTGCAATAACCGGTTATAGAAGTGTGAAGCACGTGTAGTTGTTGAAATAAAATGGAAATTCTGCTACTTTTTTCTACAAAATGGCCTCACGAAGACTTTTCTCAATAATTATATTGTTTTTATCAACATTTCTTGCAATATAACTTTAAAAAATGTAAGATTATGGGTAATAGTAGAAAACATTCTTTTAACAAATAATTTGTTGATTAAATTTCATTTTGTTTATTACATAATATTGGAACATCTTTGAGGAATTTTACTTTATAACGAAAAAAAGACGTTTTTGCAAATTTCATTCAGAATAATGAATGTTGTGTAATTTCAGTTAAAACTCAACAATTCTTTTCACAATTACCCATGCAATCCGAATAAAAAAGGGCCCTGGAAATCTAGTGTAAATCGTAAAAAAATGGTTTCAGGCCAAACGGCGAAGCCGTTTTGTCTGATTTTTTGTATACATCCTCTAAAGAGTATAAAGACTGGCGGTACAGTTCACTTATTTAAAAAAAATGTATTTTTCATGTAAAAATTAAGAGAAATAAATTTTCCTCCACTTTATTCAGGGGCGAACACACCGTATATTCGTATACGAAAACTATGGACCCTACGCAAATGAGTGGGTGAATTCCCAAAAGGTTGGGTGGGTGAGTAACGCTTTTCCCGACTTTTCCCTATAGCTTTTCACCATTAGGTAACACTAAGCTAGACCCCCCTCCCCTCAAAAAAGTGTTACGTAATGTATGCACGAACCCTTATGGAAGAGAAGATAGTTATGAACAATAATAAATTGCTCCAAGTATTATTTTTGCTACATTGAATTAAGTAATAACTCACTCAAAGTGAGATGTGGACAAAAAAGTTAAAAATTTCACCAAAAATTCAGTTTTCCTGCATTAGTCAAAGGGAATATTATTTAAGAAAATAAATTTTTTTTTGAACAATTACCTTTGTCATCTTGAATAAAAAAATGAGGAAACTCATTTTTCTCTCAGGTAGCCCAATACGTCGAAGGCATTGTTGGTTAGAGTTGGATTTTTTGTTTGTTTGAATATTATGCACGGGCTTGCCCCGGTATGTATTATCAGTCACGGACGCATTATTATAATGCAATCAAGTGATCTGATAAGAGCGTGTGCCTTGACGTATTGGGCAAAGCCTGGTTTTTACCCCATCATTCACGGACTGGGTTGCAGTCAAGTGCATGATGGGGGGACCTACAGCTTAAGGTGGGTTCCGAACCACCAGAACCTCGGTAAAGGTACATAGAAAAATTTCAAGAGGTACCGGCTCAGGGATCGAACCCCGGACCTCTGAGGTGAAGTCCGAGCGTCTAACCAACTGAGCCACCGAGGCTATAATAATATAATATAATATTATATAATATAATCTTGAATTATTATTATCATTATTATTATTATTATTATACCATTGAGCCTTTCGGGGTAGGCGTAACTTGCTCGGTTGGAAAGTAGTAAATAGGTATATAGGTATACAGTAGGTCGGTATATAGGAATATAGGTATAAGGTAGATAGGTATATAGGTGGTAGGTATAGATGTTTTAGATTGATCTGGAATTCTCGTGCTACTTATTTAAATTACACGTTTATTCTGCAACACTGCTCCGACCCAGGTTGCTGATCAATCTCTCTAGAGATCACCCCAAGTGAGGAGCCTCACAAAATTGTTATGTATGGTTCCCCGCTTGGGCCCATTAGTATCCAAGGTCTTTGTTCCAGGCGTCATTCATTCTATTGTCACTCTGTTTACAAGCTATTTGTCGCTACACTTTTCTGCCCTGGCATACAACTCTAGCTTCCTTCACGTCCATGCATTTTTTCATGCAAGCTCTTGTGCTTCTATGGTTTCTTATGTCACTTCGGATTAATGTCTCATATAAAGATTCAAACCATTCTATTGGCGCTCTACCTTTGGACATTCTGCCATGTACTTTACCTTTATACACTTGTTTGGTCAGTCGTTAATCTTTCATTCTTTCAAGATGTCCGAACCTTCTTAACTGATTTCTTTCCTATATGTCAACTAGTATCTCTACTGTACCACATTCTTTGAGGATTGCCTCGTTTCGGTCTTTATCCATCAGCGTTTTCCCGCATATTATGCGCAGATTTTTAATGCCGATCGCGTTAATTTTACTCTTGTCCATTTCTTGACAGGTCCATGTCTCGCTAACGTATATGTAGTACAGTCGGTACGAATAAAGAATTATGTATAGCCATTTTAGCTTTTTTTATATGCTTTTTTTTGTGAGGATCTACTTTTCCGTCGTTAGTGAATAGACTACCTAGATATACGTACTTGTCAACTTGTTCTAATCTCTTATCATTAAGGACAATGTTGCACAATGTTTTCTCACTTTTTCCCTCAAATACCATGATTTTCGTTTTATTCACGTTAATTTTGAGGCCCATGTTCTTCATGCTTGTATTAAGTTTATTCAACATTCTTTGCAAGTCCTCGACTGATTCTGCCATAACAATCTTGTCATCTGCGAAAGCTGCACCTTCTTCGTCAAAGAGGGCACTTTTTAGACACTTATCCATGAATATGATAAATAGCCACGAGGTCATAACGCACCCTTGTTTCACGCCTTGCATAATATCGAACCAGTCACTCAGTTTCCCAGTTTACCTTGTCAAATGCTTTTTCTAGGTCAATCCATGCACAGAAAACTTTCTTTCCTACTCTCAAGCTTTTGTCTGTGATCTAGCTTAAGCTACATATCTGATCTGTATATGATCTTCCTGGCATAAACCCACTTTGGACTTCCCATATCTTCTCTTCTGTGATTTCCATTACCCTACGAATAAGTATTTTTGATTATATTTTACTTACGGTACTTAGTAGGCTGATACTTCTGTAATTATTGCAGTTGCTTTCATCGCCCTTTCTTTTGTATATTGGTACGATAATCGCTTTTCTCCAATCGCCTGGGACTTCTCCCGTCTCGATACATAAACTTATCAATTCGCACAACCTGTGAGGTTATTACTCGCCACCCTATTTAAGCATTTCAGCGCTAATACTGTCTATGCCAGCAGCCTTAACGTTTTTCAAGTTCTTAATTATATCTTGGACCTCAGTGACACAGACTTTTTGGATTGGGTTTTCTAATGCATTATGTTCTATGTCGCAGTTTTGTTGTCCTATATCTTCACCTCCTAATGGGTCTTTAAAAGAGTCTTTTAAAGCGTCTACTATCCCGTCTATATCATATAGCATTTCACCTTTGCTTTTTCTCATTCTGGCAAACTCTGTACTTTTACTTTCCTTCAACTTTTTATATAATAGTTTCATAATTCCTCCAAAGTAATTTTTATATTTTGTTCTCTTCTTTTGTTCCGATTTTCTCTTTACTCTATTTGACTCGTCCTTTAACTTTCCTCTTTTTGTGTCCATAATCATTTGTGAGCCTATTTCTTTCCTCGTCGCTAAGGCCTGCGATGTTCAGCGTTTTTTTGTGCGCTTCTTTCTTTTCTTTTTGGGCTGCCTCAATTTCATCATTCCACCATGGATCACCAGATTTTCTTCTTACAACCGCCGTACCACATACTACGGTCGCAGTTTTAACGATGATATCCGGTAGCGAAGTCCACGCGCCCTCTATATCTTTATTGTTTAATAACCCCTTCCAAATTGTCTCATCTATACGTTCGTTTAACCTATTTTGAAAGTCTACTCGCACTTCCGGTTTCTGTAAATTTTCAATCTTTATTCGCGTTTTTTTTTCTCTTTTTTCTCCATCCCCGCCCTAAAATTATTTTGTAGACTAAAAGGTAATGATCAGTATTGCATTCTGAACCCCTCATGACTCTTGTATCTTTAACTAGTTCTCTTAGTCTTTCATCCGCAATAACAAAGTCAATTATACTGTGGCTATTTCCCTTACGCCAGGTGTACATGTGGATCATTTTATGTCTAAACCATGTATTTGTAATAAATAGGCCCTTTTCTAAGCATAAGCTAAATAATTTTTCTCCGTTATAATTTTTTCTTTTTGAATCCCCAAAATTACCTAGCACCCCGTTCTGTATCTGTATCCTGACGTTGGACATTGACCTATCCGTTCATATCTCCCAGCAGAATTATTCTTTCACCTTGATCGCAAATACTTATTGTATCATTTAAAGTGTCCCAGAAGGCGTCTTTAACTTCTCTCGGGTCACTATCAACTGGGGCGTAACACGCTATGATAAATAATCTTCTGATTCCTACGTCTCAGGTACACAAAAAATATCTAGTTTCCTTATGTACATAGTTTCTCGTAGTTCTCTTATCTTAAGATCACTCACTCCTCCAGGGCCGGCGGATACTGTGTGGAGTTACGGAGTACTCCACACCTGGGAATTCAGGAGACATTTCTATATCTTGCAATTTTTTCCATCAGTCTCATATTCATTTAGGAGATTTTCTCATGAGAGTATTTAGTTTAAAGTATTAAGTTGAAATGTGGACATTGTAATGACCATCGACGAACTACAATTTAGGAAGAGGTAAACCCTGATGAACTAGAAAACCTAGAAAGTCACATCATGAGACAGCTGTCCATCATGTGTATTTATGTGCATGTGCGAGCTTTGAGCTTGTGCGTAAGGAGAATTGTGTTGTATTTCAATATACAATAATAATATACACTATAAAGTAGTTCGGAAATTTTCCCACTAATTTTGGAGGCAAAATTTCCAAATTTGGGTCGAAAGGATTATTTCCCTAAAAAAGTTGGAAATTTCCCCAAGACTTTGGAAAAATTTCCTTTTTGAAATGAATTATTTCGATCGGTTTGGAAAATTCTACATACTTGTTTGGGAATGAGAAATTCCTACAACATTTGTGAAATTTTCCCAATTATAAGAAATAAATGGTCCTGAAGAGCATCTTACAGTTTCTTTATAATAAACAACATTCATTTATTACATTCACTGAAAACACATTCTCATCACGTGTCTGGTGAGAAAAAAAGGTTGAAAGAAAATTTTCAGATCTGATCTAGAAACAATTTTGTTATTAAAAATTTTATTTTATTTTCGTAGCTTGTGTCGTTTGGCCAAAAATTGGATTTTTTTATTCTCAATGTTGTATTTTACGCAAAAACCAAAAACTACGCGTCAAATAAAAAAGTGATTCATAGCGAATTTGTAGATCTTTCTTGCGTGCATATTTTTTGTCTATTATTCTTTGTGTGATCAAAATTAAAATTTTTGATTTTTCAATAAAATTCAAAAAGTTGTTATGTTAATGTTGCCGGGCTTTCAAGAAGCAACGTTTTGCTTCTCTCGACTTTTTCCATATCATGCGTTGTTTGGCTTGAAATTTTCGTTTGCTTTTTTTGAATATTGAAAATATTATGACTCTGACAATTTTCTTTTTATCGAAAAAAGTCGTAAGGATACATTTTTCGACTTTCCATGTACTGCAAATGTCCGTACATAGAACTTTTGAATCCTGAATAAATGTACTCGAAAATTTTGAAAATCCTCTAACTTTTTGAATTTTTATCCAAAATAGCTGGCTAACAAACTTGTCCTTTTCTTTTGACCTTGAAAATGTGTGCCAAAGCTTAATCTAATCATTTTTCGAAAGTTATCATGCCTAAAGACTACAGACAGACTATAGACTTTAGAATGAGAATATAACAATCAGCTGCGAAAATGTACATTTGCTAGATATATTATATAATGTATTTGTAGGCTTATAAATTAAATAAATTACGCATATATAATAAACAGGGACAAAATTTAAATCACAACTCCCCCCCCCCCCCCTCATCCTGCTTCTGTAACTCCACACCTGGGAAAAATTTGTTCCGGCGGCCCTGCACTCCTCTAGCATTCCAAACGCCCAGTCTCCATTCATCGCCCGAAACTCGACCTTTACGTTAACCGCGTGCATGCTTTTCGTCAATCAAAGTTTCAGTCCATTCCGAGGCTACTTTATTGTTTGTATTATTCATGTTTAGATTGTACTCTCAACTATTACCTGTATGCGCGAGATTTATTTTGCGAGTCGAAATCATGTCCGAATTAAGCAGTGATTTGTCGTATGGTGGAGAGTCAAATTGTAACGTCAGTCCCACCAAAACTTCTGCAATCTTTCAAACAGAACATTACTAAGAATAATAATAAAGTATTGAAACAATCTTTTTTGTAAAATTAAATTGATTATTACCTCCCTCTCATGGAAAATTGAATGAAAAGTGGAAAAACTTCGAAAAGATGCAACCTTCTAGCATTATTATAATAAAATATTGTTATAAATCATATTTAATCACACCACAGAAAAAACTAAGAATAAAGTTAGTTGCAGGAAATTTTTCAAAGCGATGAAGTTTTGTTCAGTCAACTTCGCGTCTTTCAAAATACATGTGTTTTTCATGGAAAAACAAAAGAAAGTTCAACCAGGTTTAATCGATATTTGTGTAAAGTTTATCCCGTGAAGTTAATTTTTGTTGCTGCTTTGTTTCATAATAAACTCTGTAATTTTTAATTGAGAATTATTATGATTCTATTTGCACCAGATCAGGTAGAGTCAATGATTTCGAAACGTTTTTTTAACAAACTTCGTAGATTCTTTATTTATTGATAAGTTCAAGTAAAAAACTCGCGGCTAAGACCTCCTTGAACAGCTAACAGATTGTCTCTATTGTTTTTAAGGAAATTATATAATTACTTGGCGTGGTCTGGACAATTGTAACATTGTCTGTCTCTCGTTGAACGGCCACGTTCCTCGCGTTCTTACATACTGAAGATTCGGGAAACCCGAGAGGTTTCTTACGACGACATACGATCATTCTCACATTATTCACGCGTTACTCTGTGTTTGTAAATTTAAGTCGTTGGAAATATATAATTATGTTGAACGCGTGAACATACCGCTCGCCTCGTGTGCTAGAACACGAAAAGGTGCCTGAAAAAAAAAACAGTCCAGACAAAACAAAAAAAATAGAACGCACTAAAAAAAATCAAGTTAATAATATAAGTTAGAAAGTGAGTCTTAGCCGCCCGCCATGAAGAAACAATTTAACAAAGAAATCTTAAGAACAACAAAAAATTAATTCTTGCGGCAATAGTACCTAGAACTCTTAATAGAGGAAAAAGAAAAAAAAATAAAGAATGTGTTAACAGAACAATTTAAGAGTAATTTTCAATTTGAAGACTTATAGCTAAACAAAAAAAAAAAAAAAAAAAAAGAGAAAAATTATGTACTCGCAGAATTTTGTTCATAAAGCTCTTGGGCTTCATGAGACTTAAGTGGTAAAAGACATAGCTTGGTGATCGGACGATCCTATTCGGAATTCGAAGTTTTAACTTTTACCGTACGAATCAAATGATCTTTACCGGGGTAAAATTTAATGACACGACCGAGAAGCCAATTAGCAGGAGGGAGATTATCCTGTCGCAATAGAACCATGTCTCCTACATTTATGTTAGACTTTTCGTTGAACCATTTATGTCTTTTCTGTAATAAATGAAGATAATCAATAGACCATCTACGCCAAAATATCTGTGAAACGCGTTATATTAATTCCCAGCGTGAAAGTCTATTTTCAGGCGTAAACTCTAGCGAAGGCTCTGGCACACTTGTAAGCGGAGCTCCTATTAAAAAATGTCCAGGAGTCAAATAAGAAAAATCCTCTGCATCAGCTGAGAGGAGAGCTATAGGTCGCGAATTAAGTGAAGCTTCGACTCGTGTGAGTAGAGTTGAAAACTCCTCATAAGTAAATTTATGCAGACCTACGACCCTACGCAAATGATGTTTCACACTCATCACTCCAGCCTCCCACAAACCCCCGAAATGAGGTGCAGAGGGTGGAATGAAATGCCACGAGGTTCCTTCTGTAGCGAGCTGATTATGCAAATCATTACCTTGCTCAAGCGCCTGAAGCCATTTCTTCAACTCCTTATCCGCACCTTGAAAATTTTTTCCATTATCGCTATACATGTGAGCAGGTCTTCCTCTTCGAGAAACAAAGCGATGAAAAGCTGCCAAAAAGGCAAGCGAAGAACAATCCGTCACAAGTTCGATATGAACTGACCTAGTACAGCAGCAAATGAATAAAGAAACATATGCCTTTTGACTTTTATGCCCACGACCAGAACCCAATAGAATATCGAAGGGGCCTGCATAATCAACCCCTGTATGCGTAAAGGGTCGGCTAGGAGTAATTCTAAAGTCTGGTAGACTGCCCATGAGTTGCTGCGGAACAGCCGCATGCTGACGAACACAACTTATACATTTGTTTACCAGACCTTTAACTAAGGATCGAGCCCCCAGAATCCAAAAACTCTGCCGTAGAGTGTGTAAGGTCAGTTGTGATCCTCCATGCAAGGATCTCAGATGGGCATGAGAAGCGATAAGTTCACTGATCTTATGACGAGGTAAGATAATTGGGTGTTTTTCGTCATAACTAATGGGCGCAAAACGGAGACGACCTCCCAAACGCAGCAATCTGTTTGAGTCCAAGAACGGATTCAATGGTTTCAAAGGCGACTTGGTAGTAAGAATACTCTTTTCGTGAAGTTCCCTCAATTCGATTGCGAAGGAATCTTTCTGAACTGATTGCAGCCAGAACAATCGAGCTTGGTCGACTTCTGAGTTCTGCAATGCCAGAGATGGGTATTCAGGTTTGGCTCCTTTTTTCTTGGAAATTTTATACTTTAGGATTTTGACGAAACAAAGGCAATAGGTCGTTACTCGAAGAAGTTATGGCCACGAAGAGTATTTATGTACCAAATCAAACGTAGCTTCTTCCACACTACTAACTTGATGAGAACTTTGTGGCTTTAGTTCCAAATCAACATCAGGATTTAACAATGGACGTTTGTCTGGCCAACCAGTGGAAGGCCCTACTAGCCAAGGCGGCCCATGCCACCACAAGGGATGATCGAGAAGTTCTCCCGGAGAGATCCCCCTGGATGCACAATCAGCAGGATTGTCCATAGTGGGAACATGAAGCCATTTAGCATTAGGCAATAGCTCATGTATCGAGGCAACGGGATTTGCAATAAAAGTTTTCCAACTGGAAGGATGTTTCTTCAGCCAACACAATACTACAGTAGAGTCGGTATGACAATAAATAGGTATACTTTCAAGATTCATAGTTGAAGCAACATATTTAAATATTTTAGTTAGAAGAACAGCTCCACACAACTCTAATTTAGGAACGCTTATTACAGAAATAGGAGCTACTTTAGATTTTGATAGCAATAAAGTAACCTGAGCATGATTAGCCTCATCAAGAATGCGTAAATATACATTTGCTGCGTAAGCTTTGGTTGACGCATCTGCAAACCCGTGTAATTCGCAAATTGAATTTGATTTGAAATGTCCTGTCCATCGCGAGATCTTTAAATGTTCTAATTTGACAAGAGCATGATAATATTCAAGCCAAGGAAAGAGAAGATCTTCTGGTAACTTTTCATCCCAATCGAGCTCGCGCAGCCATAATTCTTGCATCAACAACTTTGCTACAACTATCACAGGAGCTAACCAACCGAGAGGATCATATAATTTAACGATAACCGAGAGAACTATTCTCTTGGTAGGAAATTGAATAGGCTCAGAATTAACCTTGATTTTGAAAGCATCAAACAACGGATCCCAATATAGTCCGAGAACTTTTAACTGCACGTGCTCAGCCAGTGGAAAATCCAAGGCACGTTCGTGTTTGCCTGAAGGACATTCATTAAGTTATTCACTATCATTAGCGGCCCACTTTCTTAAATGAAAACCTCCACTTTCCATCATCTGAACAACTTGTGATCGAATTTGCTCAGCTTCCAAGATGGTATCAGCACCAAACAAAACATTGTCAACGTAAACGTTATTCTCAAGAACATCCTGTGCGAGTGGAAAGTTTGGACCTTCATCTTGCGCTAATTGTTTAATTACCCTGTTAGCAAGATAAGGAGCACAAGCCGTACCGTAGGTGACCGTGGCCAATTGATAAGCTACAATTTTCTTATCAGGAGACTGCCATAAGATTCGTTGATAGTCTCGATCTTTGACGTCAACAAGAATTGGTCGAAACATCTCCACATCCGCTAGATATACGTAGCGATGCTCTCGCCACCGCATGATAATAGAAATTAGATCTGTTAATAATTTTGGACCAATAGTTAGATGTGAATTTAACGATGTGTTGTTAGAAGTAGGGCTAGAAGCGTTAAAGACAATACGCAAACGAGTTGTAATGTTGGTCGGTCGAGTAATGGGATGGTGAGGTAAATACACCGTTTGTAGAGAATCTTTAAGATTTTCCGTTTGAATGACTTTCATGTGACCTAATTGTTCATACTCGGACATAAAATCACAATATTGCTCTAATAGTTCAGTTTTTGCCGATAAGCGACGTAATGTTCTTGTGAGCACAATTCTGGCTCTTTCGAAAGAGTGACCGATATTAATCGGAGGCCCATTTTTAAATGGTAGGCGAACTATGTAACGCCCGGAATCTGAACGCTTATGGGTTGAAACAAATTGCTGTTCACAGCTGAGTTCTTCTTCATTTAAAGGTATTTTAATTGGGAGTTCTTCCAAAACCCAAAAATTTAGCTAAATCCTCATGAAGTACCTCAGATGTCACGTTATGATGAACTGAGAAAGAAGAAACTACAGGTGACAGTTGATTCGATACTGGACCAGAAAGAATCCCGGTATTAAACAGGATGCAAATTTGTCTGCACCTAAAATGAAATCAATATTCAAAGTGTAGAATGGGTCTGGATCAGCCAACAAACATTCCTTCATTTGTGTTTCTATCCCCCGCCTGATCTTACAGGTGGATGGTAAGATGTGAGCTTTAATAATACTAATGATTGCAAGTACAAAACTTTACAACCCTTTTCTTTTGGAAGAAACTGAAAATAAGCTAATTTTCTAGCTGATCCGATTTCTGAACCACCAACTCCATAAACAAGAGCATTAATCTTATCATATCTCGGACACAAGATTTTTACCGCTCTTTCTGATGCGAAACAACACTCAGATCCCTGATCTAAAAGTACTCTAAATTTATAGACTCGACCATTATCAGCTCGAACGTCTACCAGAGCCCTAGCTAAAAGAGTATTACCTGCAAAATTTGGAAAAGTATTTAAAAAATGTACAGATGGGATTTCATTGTTTAGAGAGACATGATTCGCTTGTACTGACGGAATCTCACTCTTACCTGAGCTACTAGAAGATGGAACAATTTTATCTGTGTGATTTATATCAGTTATGTGCGCAATAGTCGAAGCCGCTGTTTTGACAGAACTCTCTGGACTAATTTCATTCCGCGTTTCGTAATGTAGTAACGTGTTGTGTTTTCGTTGACATTTGGCACATTTTCGTTTGCTAATACAGGAATATGGCTTGTGTCCTGGAATTAAACAATAATAACAGCATTGGTTCTGTTGTGCAATTCCCTGACGCTTATCAATCGACTGTGCCCTAAATTGTGAACATCTAAATAAAGGATGATTTTCTTTACACAACAAGCACTGAGATTTTGCAGAGGCAGTATGGCTCCGTACCGACGACGACTTAGTATTTTTTGATTTATCAGAAGATAAATTTTTTGAAGTCTGAATGGCTTCCAAAACACGAACACGTTTTTCTAAGAATGTATCAAGTTCATTGTACGTTGGATAGTCGGCACTAGAACCCACTAGCATCTCCTATTCCTTTAAAGAAGGAACGTCAAGTTTCTTAACAATTAAGAAAACGAGTATGTCACTCCAGGAATCAGTCGTACGCTTTACATTCTTGAGAGCTGCTAAAGACTCATTTGTTGTATCGCGTAATTTTCGAAGTTCTACCACCGAATTAGGTGTTACGCTGGGGAGACTAACAAAGGATTGTAAATTAGCAGAAATCAACGCTCTTTGGTTATTAAATCTGTTCTTTAGCGACTCCCATGTGGTCAAAAAATTCGCATCAGTTATCGCAACATGCTTTAATAAGTGTTCAGCTTCACCCTTTAATGAAGATTTTAAGTAATGTAGTCTAGTAACATCAGACAACGCTTCATTTTTAATAATAAGAGCTTCGAATAAATCCCTGTAATTTTCCCAATCTTGATAATCCCCACTGAATTCTGGTAAAACAATCTGAGGTAGTTTGACAGGTAATGACTCATGTCTGAAATTTTGTGTTTGGTTTAAAGTTTCATTTAAATTAGATTCCGGAGTTAAAATGTCAATCTGATTTATCAAGAAATCATGTGCACTAAGATAAGCATCTTCAATCATTAAGAATTTAGATTTTGTGAAATACTCAAGTTTCTCACGATCCTCAGGCGTAGCAGCAGCTTTAATCTGCAGATGGAGATTCTCACATGATTTTCAGCGTTGGTCGAGAAGATCCAAACGAGACTTGGCCGTCACCAAATTGAGGTTGGCTTTGGCCATTTTCTTAAAATTTGTCTCAGTCCGAGTAATACACTGAGAAATCTCTGATAATTCAGAAAACAATGCATCCATTTTGACTTGAATGACAATTAAAAGTTCTCAATAATGAAGTCACAATATTGAAACTATTGGATAGTTTAATAACATCTGTAACTAGTTATCACAATTTGAAAAAAAAAGCAATTTGAGTATGCAAGAGTTCAATCGGCTAAACTATGTAAAAAATATTAATAACAATAAAAGGAACTCATCTCGATAAACTTCGACGGAGGCGAAGTGTTTATTCCATAACGGAGAGAAGCGAGTAGTGTGTACTGTAGTCCACCTTCATTTGTGTATTAATACACCTTTAATAATAATCCAGCTGATCGTTCGAAGGTGAATCAGCAGTGGTGAGTAGAGTGTGAGAAGCAACTCGCAGTAAGAGAGAGCGCCTGCTCCTTTGAGTGAGACGGTAGAGTACCAGCTTATCAATGTATCGTTTGACGCAGGCCCTCTCCTTCTCATGTGATAAAGAGAGTAAATTTTGGCGGGATCCTAATCTACAATCTTGCTCTCTATTGAAGTGTTTTAATTAAGAAATACTAAACACTTGTTAATGTTTCAGGTAGCACAGGAAACACACCTTTTGTTTCGCCGAATAACAGTCACAAAAGTTATAGCGAGGAAACGCGACTTATTGCAAAATTATAGAGACGCTATGATGGCCGCAATCACATCGAGTTTTGCGAACTTTCTAGAACTTTTCGAAATGTTTAAAAATTGCACTGTTTTTTAGTCCTAAATCACACTCAATCCGGCTCGAAGGACCATGTTTTGTTTCATAATAAACTCTGTAATTTTTAATTGAGAATTATTATGATTCTATTTGCACCAGATCAGGTAGAGTCAATGATTTCGAAACGTTTTTTTAACAAACTTCGTAGATTCTTTATTTATTGATAAGTTCAAGTAAAAAACTCGCGGCTAAGACCTCCTTGAACAGCTAACAGATTGTCTCTATTGTTCTTAAGGAAATTATATAATTACTTGGCGTGGTCTGGACAATTGTAACATTGTCTGTCTCTCGTAAAACCGCCACGTTCCTCGCGTTCTTACATACTGAAGGTTCGGGAAACCCGAGAGGTTTCTTACGACGACACACGATCATTCTCACATTATTCACGCGTTACTCTGTGTTTGTAAATTTAAGTCGTTGGAAATATATAATTATGTTGAACGCGTGAACAGTTGCAAAGAATCTTTTGTCGGAAATCAATGTAAAGTTTATCTTCTGTTTTTCTGTGACGTCATCATACTCAAATCATATTTAGCGTCAGAAAATCGCAAAACCTAATTTTTTACTTATGGGGTTTCTTGGAACCCTATGAAACACACTTGTGAGGGTGATACTTTAACAGTAATTTTTTATTCGCATTGTATGGCTAATTGTGCAGAGAAATGTTGAGTTTCGACTTGATTTACCTAACAATGACAATTCTCAATAAAATGTTCAAAAACAAAAATATCAAAAAGGGTACAGTACACCACATTTCGGAGATTTCAAAACATTGCAAAGATATCAAACGATTTCACATATTTAAATGATTTAAAACGAATACGGAAGATTTCACAAATATTGCACCGATTTCCTAAAATTTTCAGAAATATTTGAAAAGAATACGACCAGCAAAAAAGAAAGAATTGATACGGATTGGGGCGAATTAACATTTTTGTGATGCGCGTGAATCCCGTTATCTGATTCGTTCGAACGCATTGAGACGCATTTAGATGAATTGAGACAGCGCGAATTGAATGCGTGTGAATTCATATGAATGCGTGGTCGAGGTCAATCAGAAAAAAAAATTAATAAAAAGTGCTTCGTCGAGACTTGAAACACCGATCCCTCGTGTATCAGTCCAGAGTACTCGCCACTGAGCCACGAGACAATTTACTAAACATTTACAATAAATTCTATATGCCCTGCACGTTGGTTTTCCTGTTACGGATTAAATTGTACAAATCAACACTTGCTGAAATTCGCCGTCACGCAGTGGGGCGAATTCAAGTGTGTATTTTACTCTCACGAATTCAGACGCATTGACCAATGTTGAAGCGTTTGCGTGCTGACGCATTGAAGTGTACTCGCTGACTTTAGACTTTTGCACTGTATTTGTACGTATAGAAAGATTCAAAATTGAAATAATGTCTTCACGAATTTACATGCATTGACACATAGGTCCAATGCGTCATTGTCGCAAAGCGGGATTTGCAGGGTATCTTAGTCTTTTCCATTCAATTCGCATCAATACTTTCTTTTTTGCTGGGTGAAAATCAAGTACAACTGCGTATATAGAGTACAGTCAAATTAGCTGAAAGGAGGCCATTTTGTAGAAAAAAGTAGCAGAATTTCTATTTTGTTTCAACAACAACACGTGCTTCACACTTCTTTAACCGGCTATTGCAGCGACAGCCCCTCTGAGTTGTGCAAATAACATGCAAAGTTTGTGTCTAATGCGAATCAATCTGGTATTTTCGGAGGAAATTGGGTGACACATATTATCGATATCTTGCACGTTTGTATAATCTGAAGTTTATACAGAGAGCTTGTATATTGTCATTTAATGTACAAAAGGTACTTCTTTCGGAGTAAGTTTGCCACCCACCCAACCTTTTGGGAATTTAACCACTCCTTTGGGTAGGTGCCCCTAGTTTTCGTATTCGGTGTGTTCACCCCTGAATGAAGCAATGTGAGTAATAGTGGGCGCTTCAGAACCTGCAGTCTCGTATAGTAGTTTTTCCTGTTCCCGCTAGTGTCGCGCAAAAAAAATTCCAAGCTCGATAACTGCTTTACCTGCTCCCTGCTTCGCTTGATAGTAGAACACTGCACCACAAAAAGTAATTTTTCTTCTTTTCATTGTTTCATGAAAAATAGATTTTTCTTCGAAAAAAGCGATCTGTACCGACAGTCTTTATACCCTTTAGATCATTTATACAAAAAGTCAGACAAAATGGCTTCGCCGTTTGGCCTGAATCCATTTTCTACGATTTACACTCTATTTCGAGGGCCCTTAAGGGCATGTGACACAGTCAAATACCTACATTACCGATCTCACTTGTTCAATTTTCCGATTTTTTTTTGAATCTAAGAACTTTTTTTGTAAATAAAATATCGCGCTGAAACTTTGAAAAATGTATGAAAAGACAATAAACTACGTTTACGTAGGCTTTATTGGAGTAGGAAATTCGCAAAAAATTATTTTCGAAACAATTAAAACTGGGTGCATTTTTTGAACCTAAGAACTTTTTTTATAAGTAAAATATCGGTTTCAAACTTTAAGAAATGCAAGAGCCGACAGTGAAGTACGTTTATGTACATCATTTGAGTATAAAAGTTGCAAAAAGAAAAATACCAACTAAATGTCAACTCCGGTTCCGGTTGCCAGTTCGGTCGGTATTTGCGATGGTCACGACAATGCGAAGACTGGCGGCCACTAATCGAGGCTCTATCAGCTTGCTCGTCTACATCTGAAATATGGGGTCCACGCTGTCAAAGATTGATGATGCAGTGTTTTCACAATAATATTTTTTAAAAGTTGTGTCCAGCATAAAAGTTGAGTGAAATATGTTGTTTCAATGTTGAATTATGTGTGTATTGAAATCGCTATTGGCCTCGTTTAGTGGCCGCCAGACTTCGCATTTTCGTGCTCACCGCGAATACCGACCGAACTGGCAACCGTTGGCGATATTTAGTTGGAATTTTTCTCTTTGCAACTTTTATACTCAAATGATTTACATAAACGTACTTCACTGTCGGCTCTTGCATTTCTCAAAGTTTGAAGCCGATATTTCACTTCAAAAAAAAGTGTCACATGCCCTTAAGCTTGAAAAGTTTAATTAAATTTTCAAATCATTTCAAATTCATAAATTAATAATTAGGCGACGCTACCAAATTAAATACGCGTTATAATGGAAAGTTTCTAATTGATTAAAGACATTTCTGAAGTGTACCCACTTGAAAATCAAAGTTTTCTGATCTAAGTCAAATTTGGGCCGAGTGTTATGCTATTTGGATAGTATAGTTTCTGTGGAAAATTTTTTTTATTAGAATAAATATTCAACAAAGGGGAAGAGTTGAAAATTTCGGGATTTTCGTGGATATCTCCTATTTCGGAGATTTTGAACTCTTCTAATAATTCATAAGCAATTTTTAAAACGGTGAATATTTGACCTTTAAAAGTAAAAGTTGAAAATAAAATTTCCTTTTTTTGGAAAAACGCATTTTTTTCATTTATTTGTCTCAAACAAAATTCAGGATCTTCCCTTTATAAAATTTGAGGTTAAAAAATGTGATTTTTGTTTTTATTAATGAAAATAAGCGATTAGTGATTTTTGAGAATATACTATCTGCTTTGGCGATTTTTAACTCTTTTAATAACAAGAAACAAAATTTCGTCTAATACAATTTCGATAGGCTTTCTCAAACCCTTTTCATTGGCCGTAACAATTTTTCAAGTAAAGAAACATGTGACCTTCAAACATGAAGGTGAATAATAAATTTTACTTTTTTTTTGAAAATTCATATTTTGATTAAAAATTAAATTGCTTTGGTAAAACATATACCTACTCGTTTAAAATTTTAGCTACTTTGTTAAAAATCAATTTCTTTTTAGGATTCAACTTTATTTGAAAATTAGATTTTTTTCCTTAAAAATTAATTTTTTTACCTGCAAAATTGAACTAATCCATTTTGGGTTGAAAATGTATTCTTTATGTGTGGAAGATTCAACTGTTTGCAAACAAATGTACTCGTATTTAGTTTGTTGAAAATTCATCTTTTTCGTTGAGGATTCAACCATTTGATTAAAAACTCACCTTTTTGGTTGAATTCGACAGGTTAAAATTTTTTTAAAATTAATTTTATTAACTGAAAATTGAAAGATTGCACTTTTGGTTTGAAACTTTTGTAGTTTTAGTTGCAAATTCATCTTTTTAGATTGAATTAGTTTGAATATTGGTTTATTAGGTTGAAAATGCATGTTTTTAGATTTAAAGTTCAACTATTCGTTTAAAAATTGAACCATTTTCTTAAAAATGTCATTGTTTTGTTTGACAAAACTGTGTTCGTCAACCAGGGATGACCCAAAATTGGTAACGTAGTTTATGGGTGGCTTTTACGATTCAATGGTAATAGTGCGTGACGAGTTAAATGTCGTCAGTTTATTACCAACCAATCAGAAGCTGGGAAATCTTTGAAATTTACTAACCAAAACATAGGACAGGCAATGAATTTGTCAACCAATGCCAGCATAAAAGTGAAACTCATTATTTTTGTAAACTATTCTGTCTTGTAATACGTTTTTAAATAATAATAAGGTGCGATATTCAAACACACGTATCACAAGAAAAAAAAAGAAAATAGGCGTTAATTTCGATCCGGGAAATCCGGGAATTTGGCGGTAATTTGAAAACGAAATTTCTCTAGACACCTTGATTTTTTTAAATTTGTTTAGGCTAAAAAGAAAGCTTAGAATTTTTCCTTCAAGTACCTTTGGGATTTAAAAGTCAAATTGAATTGTTTATTAACGAAAATAAGTTTTCAGTAATCCGGTATACCCAATGACGCTGCGCACGCGGACCGATACTGGAAACGATTATTTTTATCAATAAGAAATTAAATATTACTCTTTAATCTCAAAGTTCTGAAATTAAAAAAAGAAAGTTTTCTTTCCAACCAAACAAAAATTCAAGAAAACCGTCATTCTATGAAAGAAGTCAAATATATTTTTGACTATCATTTTTGAAGGTAAAATATTTTTCGTCTTCAAAATATGCTTATGATCAATCGAAAGGGCATACTAAAACCTATCGAATTGCATATAGAATTTGTTGGTCTGGACACAGACTTGAAGTCTTGCGCTCTGATTGGTCCTGCTATCCGAACTGAATGTCAAATTTATATAAGAAGGAAAAATATGTTATTCGTTGAATCTGTTTGTTTATTTTCTCTGTGTTACATCCCCAAATTATTTTTAAAAAAGTTTTAATTGTGTAGTAACACCGAAATGGTAAACGTACCACAGTAGGTAATGACTTAAGCAGTCAGCCGCAACTAATTACCCACGCATGACGAATGATAAATGAGCGACGGTCGATAACAAGGAAAGCGCGAGCTAATTAGCGAGGTAATTCCATGAGCATACCGACCTGCTAGGATAATTAAATTAACGTAGAGCCTTATGCTGTATCTTCCAAGTAAGATAAGTTAATTATGTACCATTACAGTACATAAACTAATTTTAATCGAATAATTATACAAATACACAACGTAACCAAATAGTTGCAAACACATATATTGCATGTGTAAACAACTATTATTTAGAATTAAGAAATTGGTCGGAAAAGGACAAGAGAAGAGTAACAGAACTTATCATCGATAATCAATACCCAAATCAATATAATTGAAAACGGGATCAGTTCAATACATAAAATTGAGGCATAAACATAATTGTTGAATGCAAATTAGTACGTGACTATCAAGCATTACTCATGCGAACATTCCTTGATTCATACGAATCTTGTAAACTTTTCAATTGTACGTGACTTTCGTAAATTTCAATCGTACGTGACTTTTGAATAAGCCTTTTACTATATAAACCCCAAACTCATCCCTGGTGATTGTCTTTATCGTTTGAACAGTCGTACTGTCCACATCATTTACGAACCGCCTTGATTAAGCCGTGTACTTTTACCTCACCGCGAAATAGTAACGTGGAGTCCAGTTTTGAAAATAAAGTCCCTTCGGCTTTCGGTCGTCGTATTAATTGACCTCGAAGTTGTTCATGAAAGTCAATTGAAACAAACACCCGGCAGAATTCCATCGATATTCTGCAACGAATCGGGGATACCATCGATAAATCAATTTTCTCTTGCCCTTTCGGACTGAAAGGTTATGTAAGTTTTACTTTTAATCACATTGTAATTCATCCTTATTCTCCTGTTATAATAAATAATTATATTAGCAAACCACTGTCGTTCTGAATAATCGCAATCCCCTTGGATTGATGAAGTGAAAACGAACCCCACAATAAAAATAAATAGTCAGGCCTTACCAACCTGACTTAATCAGCCCTTGTAATATCCTCATCCTAACCTTTTTCCAAACTACCCTCGCCTTTGCTCGGGACGTAACAGCTGATTTGGTGGCAGCGGTGGGATGTTTACTTTCGTTAAATTCAGTGTTTTTATTAACAATTTAACTTCAGTGTAGTTTTAAGATAGTTACTTCATCGGCACTCGAGAGTATAAGTCCTTCTTAGATACGTTGCACGGTCACCTTCGGGGCAAGGCAAAGTTCGAAGTGCATGATAGGCGTTGGTATACTTCACGTGCTCGCAAGCTCTGCCATCGTTAATAATTCTACGAAATATCCCGAATTAATCTTGTATGTACTCCTTATAGCAGGATTGTACAAGTGAAGGGTTTAAAACAACGTCATCAAAGATCAACATTCGACAATCGCGTTTCCGCGTACTAACAACTTTTTGAAATAAAAATTATGTCTGGAAATTCATAAATTAAAATCGAAATTACGTAAATAAACCACAACCGAGTGGAATTCTCATAAAAATTGATTAAACAATTAAACAGTTAATTAATTGAACATCTTCACCTTTCAATATTTCAATTACTCAACTCATTCAAGAAGGCAATTCTGGCCATTTGAAGCCTTTATGAGTTAGTAGCGAACTTCAATTAATCAAAACAATAACTAGTTGCAGTAAATTTCCAAATCTGTGTTTTGATTAAGCGCAACTCAGATCATACCATTTTGTATTATTAGCTTTATATTATTCAGCTACAGAGCCTTTCATAATACATAAACTCGTGCATTGACTACTGGACGTAGCGAAATGGTCTAACCTTTACCGACTTTTTCTACTTATCAATGCAGGCAACTGCTTGTTAGTGATAACTGTGCAGTTTGGTCAGACATCTGAAAAGCATTATAACGAATGCTGTTTTGCTTGAACCATTTCAGCTAAGTTGTACTTTTATACAAATAGCGTGTTTATTATTTTCATAAGATATTCAAATCTTAAAATGAACATCTAACCCCCATCTAAAAATTATAAACTAGTAAAATTTCAAGAAAATTAAAAATACCATCGTTCAAGATTGCCCATTTACAAGCCAATCTTAAATATTACTTTAATTCAGTTGAAGAAATAAACTTTTGCTTATCAAGATCAAAATATTAATAATTCACTTTCCTTCTCAAACAAATACAACATAACCTATACGTAGCCCTAAAAGAGAATTTTAAACAGTTCAATGGGATTATATCACATCACAGTTATACGAACCTAAAACTAACTTCGGTTAAACTTTTGTGTTATCTAACAACAGATTTGATATTCATGCCATCTCATCTTGAATTTTTGCAGTAGAGTTGTCTTCGCATAATTTATTAACTACGTGTAACGATTTCATTTCATCATCGAATTGTAAGGATAAAAGAACTCGAGAAATTACCCTTAATTTTCAAAAATTAAAAATTACTCTTGCATTTGTAATGTGATAATTTCGAACTCAGTTCATGTACGTTAAGAGCATTGTAAAAGATAATCATAAAGTTTTCACTCAGTTGTGTTCAATAAATAAAACTCTCAATTCATCTTATAAACCAAAAGCTAGTTTCTAGTGCAACTATCGGTTTTGTATCCGCAAGTTAAAATAGCTCACATACGTTAGAGATAACTACAGCATATATCCTTCAATCAATCTTGAATTCAAAATCTTTGTAAATCGAGCTCTTATCATGAGAGTCAATTCAAATAGACCATCCTAAAGATTCAACTGTGCTCAAATTGAGTAATCTAAAAATATTGGCTCGAATTCACTTATTGAAATTTCTCTAATTAATTCAATTAAAGGGACTCAAAATTCTAAAAAGACTAAAAACTACCAAATGAAATAACTTATACCTTCTGCAACCGATTAAAATATATTGAGAAATAAAATAGGTTAGTAAATTCAATTATACGTTAAACTCGAACAACAAACTCAATTCAAAGACTTCATTGAACTAAACAATTTCAAATTTTAAATCGCCAAAAGTAGGTACCATTATCGAAGTTACTTCAGTCCAAAATTTGAATATAATTAACTAAATTCACCCTCCATTTTAAAACGAAAAACCTCGCAAAATGCCAGAAGATGAAGCAAACGAAACTCAGTTTGCTGGCGATATTAATCGAACTCTCAGCGAAGCAATGATGACGTCTATGGCAGAATGTTTTGCCGTACAACAAGGGGTTGTAAATATACCTAGCTGTGATGGCAAAAATATGCCCGTCCGCGATTTCATTCAAGACATCGTAAATGGGGAATCTTCCGTGCCTGCCAACTGTGAAAAACAGTATCTGAAAGCAGTCTTAGCTCGTTTAAAAGGGGCGGCCCGAAATAGTACCTATGGGAAAACCTTTGAAACCGTTAACGATCTAGTTAAACATTTAAAACAACGTTTCGCCCCTAGAAAAACTTATTCATGGTATTTACACGAAATTTCGACTATTCGAATGAATAGAGAAGAAAGTGTCAGCGAATTCTTTGACCGAGTAGTGCTTTTAAAATCAGGAGCTCAAGCTGCGTTCGAGGATAAATACGCAAATGTATCACAACTACTAGCTCCACTTAATGATTGTGCTTTGGAAGCATTCAAGCGTGCCTTGCCTGACAGTATATCAGGTTTGGTAGAAGCACGATACCCTCAAACTTTAGATGCTGCCTTGAAGGTCGCTCTCGAATACGAAGCAAGGCAACAATTAAATCCTCAATACCCTACAAACTTTTATCGTGAACATAGATATTCTCAACCTAGTTTTTCGGGATCACGTGACCGTAGTCCTAGTCCTCATGTACGTTTCGCGACGACTCCTGACTCATACAAAGATTCTGATCAAAAACAGAATCCGTCAGGGATTATCAAACGCCCTTATTCTCCTGGAGCCTCGAATTTTCCAAACAGCAACAACCCTTATTTCCCAAATAACTGTATGCCTCATTATCAGTATCCTTATATGCCTTACCACCCTTACCCTTACTACCCGACTGCTCCCATGCAGAATAGCGGATATCCAAATTCTAATTCTTCACGGGGAGGAATAAACACTTCACCCCGTTCACAATCTCCCGTTCAATCGAACAAGGAAACTTTAAACTACAACTCCGCTCGCCGCACGGACGCAGCGACGGGCGAGGAGAAACACGAGCGTCAGGCGAGTGTACGAGTCCTAAAGAGACGCGACACATCTACCGCACAAAGCTCAATCGAGAATCCCCAGTTGTAGAGTTCTCATCACCAGAATTTTTAGAAACAAAAGCTGCATTTCTAGTCGACACAGGAGCCGACATTAACATAATAAAAATAAATTCTTTAAACGAGGACCTACTCATCACAGAAAGCGATTCCATTGAAATCATAGGAATAACTCCCATTAAAATCTCAACTATCGGTACATTAAAGTTATCTTTAGAAAACTCTAGAGTAGTTTTCCACGTAGTTTTTTCCGACTTTCCTATCAATACAGACGGAATTCTAGGAAGAGAATATCTTCGTCAAGAAAAGGTTGGCATATCGTTTTGGCATAATACAATAGTAACTTATTCCAACCCTACAAAACCTATTCCGTTCATCGATAAGGAATCAATAGTTGCTCAAGAACAAATACATGATTACAAAGGAACTGGACGAGGAAAAGTGCGTATAAGAGCTAGAACTAAACAAGTAATTCCTGTAAGAATTTTAGACAGTGAAATAAAGGAAGGGTATTTACCTTTAATCAAGACAGAGGATGGTTTGATAATAGGTGAAGCCGTTGTATCAAATTCCAACGAAAAATGCCATGTGTACGCGATAAACACTACTGAAGAAGATCTAGAAGTAGAAATCGACCCACAAGAAATTATTTCCTTTGAATACTATGACTTACCAGGAGATGAGCTGGATGATTACCCTACGGACGAGGAATACATACCCCCAGAAAACAGAGTAAAAGCGATTCTGGAGATCCTAGAACTAGACCATCTGAATAAAGAAGAAAAGGAGCATGTGAAAGAAATAGTTCAAGAGTACCCAGATGTATTTCACTTAACTGGAGAGACGTTAACTCCCACACATATAGTGCACCATAAAATACATACAACTGACGATGTTCCAATCCACGTTCGACCATACCGATTCTCGCCCGTTCAAAAGGAGGAAGCGAAGATCGTTATAAACAGGATGCTGACGGAAGGTACAATCAGTCACTCAAAGTCACCCTACAGTTCTCCTATGCTAATAATCTCGAAAAAACTGGACCACACCGGAAAAAGAAAATATAGAGTAGTAATAGACTTCCGGCTATTAAATGAAAAAACCATAGGCGATGCGTACCCACTCCCAAACATAACTGAAATATTAGATCATTTAGGAAAGGCACGATACTTTACAGTTTTCGATCTAGCCAGCGGATTTCATCAGATAGAATTAAATCCAGCTGATATACCAAAAACAGCCTTTTCATTTTTGAATGGGCACTATGAGTACATCAGAATGCCAATGGGTTTGAAGAACTCCCCTGCGACATTCCAGAGCTTAATGGACCAAGTTCTTCTAGGACTGTAAGGTGTTGAATTATTCGTCTATCTTGATGACATAGTAATATATGCAGAAACACTAGAAGAACATGGAAAGAAGGTAAGACGCCTACTAAACAGATTAAAAGAAGCAAATCTTTCCATCCAACCAGAGAAAAGTGAATTCCTGTTCAAAGAAATTAACTATCTTGGCCATATAATCAGCAGTGAAGGAGTGAAGCCTGACCCTAAAAAGATCGAAGCCGTGCAAAAATTCCCAACACCAAAAAATCCCAGAAACATAAAACAATTTCTAGGTCTAGCCGGATATTACAGAAGATTTATAAAAGATTTTGCAGCAAGAACAAAACCGCTAACAAATCTCCTAAAGAAAGGAGTACCTTTTAATTGGGGACCTGATGAAGAGAAAAGCTCCAAAGATTTAAGGCAAGCGTTATGCGAAAGTCCTATTTTACAGTATCCAGATTTTCAAAAACCTTTCACTATAACAACAGATGCTTCTGGCTATGCTATAGGTGCAGTACTAAGCCAGGAGAAAGAGGGAATAGACCTCCCTATTTCATATTTTCCCCACGTGTTAAATGGAGCCGAATGTAATTATTCTACTACCGAGAAAGAATGTTTAGCAGTCCTATACGCAGTACAACAATACCGCCCCTATATTTATGGTAAAGAATTCACTCTGGTTAGTGATCATGAACCCTTGAAATGGATAGATTCAGTAAAAGACCCTGGACAGCGATTAATTCGTTGGCGATTGAAATTGAGAGACTACGAATATTCTTTTAAATATAAGCCGGGAAAATTAAATACTAATGCTGACGCACTCTCCAGAAACCCAATTCCAGAAAGCTCGTCGGAAGAAAGTGAGAAAGTAGCCAAGAAAGAGTGTGCCAGGCTACTGCCAATGCAGACCCGTCGACTCAAACAGGGCAGAGCGCAGTCAGCGAAAACCCGAGTTAAACCCACGAATATCAATCCAAGAGCCAAACCTACAATTTTAACAAAGAAAGGACCATCAACCAAAGCTGATATTTCTCAGCCTTCTACTTCAAAGATGAAACATCCATAAAAACAAAAATCGGATGACCAAACCCAACCTAAAGACCCATCTTCCAAGTCTTCCAGTGGTTTAAATGAAAGTACTATAGGTAAACGTTTGCTTCGACGTAGAGTGGAGGAAGAAAGAAATCAACCCAGACCTAACTATCAAGAGTCCAGCACCGATTCAGAGAAAGATTCTGACGAAACCTATAATCCTACCCCTCCCATACTTCGGAAGAAGCACAGCGTTTTACCCAGTCTAGAAATACCATTGGCAGCTTTTCCAGCTCATAATCTACCCATGAGTGCTCCTCCTAAAGTCCCAGAGAATTTTCCGGAATTTTTTGAAAACGAAAACGAGGAAGAAAAGACCGAAGGAAGAGAGCAGACTGGATCTATTATAACTGTGAGTCCTCCAGCAAGTGATAGCGGTGACAGCTCATCGGAAGAAGAACAGAACGATGAACAGTTAGAAGAAAGAGATGACCTTAATAGCACAAAAGTAACCAGAGAGGAATTGCAAGATTCATTCTCTCAGTTTAATGAGTCCTCGCTAATTTACAAAGATTGGGTAGAAGAAAAGGAAGCTGAATAAAACACAACTGAGCTAGCTCGGAGAATAGACTCAGTAATAAGTTGGGCAGAAAATGAATTGAAGGAGCTCGGAACGAGAGGCCCTAGCAATCAGGAGAGCAACAACAGCTCAGATTCTTCTACAGACGAAGATAATCCCTCAACGCAGATGTTGCCTGAAAACCGGCAACGCAAAAGTGTAACTTTCGCACCACAGACACGATCCTCTTCTACTCCCGACATCTTAGCAACATACCGTTCCTCAGGTTGTGGGATGCCACAAGCCTTATCAACACCATTTCATAAATCAATGATGAATGATTTAAAAATTCCAGAAAGTCCAATAACCACAAATGAAAAGCAGAAGCCTCGATGTGTGGAAATGAGCCAACAAGAGCGGTCTATCACCGAACTGGAAGTA
>CAKNXH010061830.1:101776-116210 GCA_932178445.1 Andricus quercusramuli | reverse complement strand
AGACTTTGCATGTCAATTAAATCACATTCCCAAACCTCATCGAAATTGGAAACTGTGTAATGAGCTCTTTGAAATTTTTGTCGAATAGGCCTGTGTAAAGTGAATGCGTCCTGAGATTTCAGCCAATCAAGTACTTGTGTGCGAGATACTTTACCACGTGTAGCACGAGTTAATTTTTCTGCTCCACTGTAGGAAGCAGGATGACCAGGATTGTAGTATATTTCTTCAAGTAGCTTCATTTTAGGATGAAAGATTGCCACTTGGTTAGCATTCCTGAACCAGATTGTACCTTTTCTCGACGGCTACTTCTTCTAATTCCACTGCGACTCCTCTCGCGAATTAAATTATTAGGAGTTGCAAGAGTTTTATTTATCCTGACCTCATCCTCAGTAGTTTCATCATCTGTTATGAGAGATTCTTGGTTCAACCGGTAGTTGATGTCGCGCTGTATCTGCTTAGCTTGAGTCCAATATTCATGATTTTTCACGAGCTCTCGCGGTGTACCAAGCTCTTGAAGTATACGGGCAAAGTGACTTCTTCCTGGAGGGTTAGCACTTTTTCTATACCTCAATGCATCATTAACGAGATCTGTAATGTTTGATTGTTCAATTCGTTTTCCGTCAATGATCACCGAGCCATATTTATCCCATTTTATTCTGTCGGCAAAGACAGGCTTTGTTAGGTGATTGAGTAATAATGTACTTTTAGACCGAAAAGATTTAGGTACATTAGCTATAATATCCTTTACAGGCATAAACTCATGGGAATCATTATTTGTATATTCAGAATAATCCATTTTCTCAGCAGTTAATTTCCTACTTTTATCGACAAAGAAGAGAAATTTTTTCAACACTTGACTGTAGTCTTTCCACCTTTCACGTTCATCGTACGGAAAAGGTGAGAATAAGATTCGACTCATTTCAGAATCTAATCTACCAAGATTGTTTCCAGGAGTTTGTGTAGTTGCACCAGGTATCGATGGTATAACCGGCGAATCATTATTATTATTGTTATGTAAAGATGTCTGATTTATCGTCTGCATTTGTTGATTAATTTTGTCCACTTGTTCGCTAGGAATCAGTACCATTTTTCTTGTATGCTCCATATTATTGAAAGTTCTACGAAGAAGATTTGAACAAATTGGAGAGCAAACCACCAATGATTGGTCCAAGCAGGAGAGCCAGAAATCTACCTTTTTGAACAATAAATTTTTTCTTGCTTTTCCATGTACCGCGCGTTTCAACTAACTTTCGTAGTGTCTTTCTATGTTTTTTCAACTTTAGCTTCTGACCATCTTTAAGAGGAACATTTCCCAACAAGATATTTAAGGCACACTCACAAATGCACTTTACGAGTTTGACATCAGATGTTTTTAGTATTGCCTGTCGTTGATCTGGATTTAGATAGCAAAGGGCATGTAAAACTATGGCATTCTTCCTGCCTATTGACTTGCAACCTTTCGGCGTCATCACAAATGTGCAACTGGAACTTGACAATCACTGTTTCTCCCCTTTATACTCTTCACTGGTATGTGAACGTACTGTTGAGGATCGTCCGGAAATATACTTGTGCGATAGCGACAATTGTCAGGAGTTGATTGTTTTAAGTCAAGAAGTAAATAGCCATGTGGTTGAGAAGTTGCATCGTGATAGGCTTCTTGTATAAACCGTGGGTCTTCAGGAAAAATCTGACGTGCAAGATGTTGAATTTGAGCCCGATCTCGAGGATTCTTAAACGTGACAATATAGTTTGCATTTAGAGAAATATCTCTTTGACCATGCCCTTGATGGAAAAGATTTTGAGAAATGAAAATTACACTCAAATTTTTATGATGACTTCCTTTAGTAAAAAGATCTACAATTGTACTACTCGAAGATTCTCTCATTAAATCGTCGAGAATTATAAGTTTAGGCCTTAAATCATTGGAATAATCAGAAGATTGTGGTAATCCTTCACGAAACTCTATCTCTTTTCCATATTCTTTATAAGCTGTTTGCCACTCTGAATAATAGAAAATTATTCGATCAATCTGTGTATCGCACATTCGGTTGAGATTTCGGAGAAACTTTTTTACAAAGAAAGTTTTACCACAACCTGTTGGACCACATATTAGTGACGTGAACGGATGCTTCCAGCGCGTGTCCATGTTGAATAGTGATACATCGTCAGTCAAACCTTGTAATTTATATATACTGGTAAATATTCATACCGCTAGAATGAATCTTAGTTGGCTCTTGTACTCATGTTGTGAGTATTTTTGCAACTCGCTTGTTGATATTTGAAAAAATTATTTCCTTTTTTTTTTAATTAGCTAATTTTTCGCGATGTCAGGGTTATGAGCTAATACCCCTGACCCAGCACGTCCTTCATGAGCTTATTTGACGTGCCTTTCCACACGCCTGCAATTCAGCTTATAAAGGCGTGTTCCCTACCGCCCCGCCGCGGTCGTCGTCGCCCACCCCCCTCGCCGAAAAAGATTGTTTTTCAGCTATATTCAGGATAGGGGTTACAACTATAAAGGATAATGAGTGAAATTAGACTATTCATATTATAAACATACATTTTTATTTAATTATTTTAATTCATGATTGTACATAATGATTGGGCATTGATCAGGATATTCATAATTTTTTAATAATTGAACAACTATTGTGAGATGAATTAATCATAGAAAACTTTTTTATCAATTTTAAATTATAAAAGAGTAGGATCACTGAAAGTGTAGTTTTGTGATCCTATGCACATGTAGTCATCATATTCATGACTAGCCATGATTTTTTCCGGTGTAATATCCAGAGCTGTTTGGCTGCAGCAAAACATTGTATCCTCTAATACACTCTGGTCACAGCGCATTATAGGGCCTTCAAATGGTTGGAAGATCATCTCTGAAAGCATAACGAGTAAATGTTCTTATTGAAACACAGATATTTTATATATGATTAAAATTAAGTGAAACAAGTGTACCTACACATTTTCCATTCAACGCTGAGTTAGTTTTCATACAAAGCGTAGGAATGAGACATAATTCATTTTAGCCTTTAGACGTTATAAATAAATTAATTACGGAGGGATAATCTGTTTTGACCTATTTATACTGTAGGTAACCAAAGGGGAGAGAATCATGATTATCAATTAGCCTTCTTTTAGTGTAAACAGGTTTACAGGTTTTATGTTCATTTTTGGTGACTACATGGTGATATTCAGTTCTACGAATGGCTCTATAATGTAAATTAATCGGGGAAGCCTTATTAACCACAAGATCGCATATAGAGTCGAAGTTTATGATTTGAGAGTTTTTATAATTTAGAGTAATGCCTTTCACTTTACAAACATGATGCTGCTTACCATCAGGTGACCGTACTTTAAAGGCATAAAATTTAGGTCCATCCGAGACAAAAGTTTCAATATAACTTCCCGAACCATAAACTTCGAGCTCATCTGTCATATCCCCTAGTAAACATCCTGTATCTGGGTAATATTCACCTACCTCATTTTTACTAGCGAAAATGACAGAATCCGTATCAAAATAGAGAACACGACGATCTAGTTTTTTCAAATAACCATACAATTTTAAACGGGCCTGCGCTGTTGTGTATGCGGCTATAACTACATTAGTAACAGGCGATGGGGCTACAGCTTCGTCTTTATACATCCAAGATGCATAAATATTTTCCTGGTCTACTGGTAAGATATTGGTAAGAACTTTATCTGGACTTTCAATAATATCAATTAAAGCTTTTTGGGTATCTAATATTTCAGTTTTTGGCATATTTTGACGTTGTCCAAATTCACCCCAGAAAGAATTTAAACAGAGCTTAGCCAGTGATCGTAAACCAGGATTTTTTTTTATGTTTTCCAGATCAAGCTGAATGCCCTCTAAATCAAAAATTTTTTTCACATATGCTTTTTTACGCTCCTCGGTGGTACAATCAGAAGGATATCCGCTGGCTTCATGTTTCAGCTTAAAAAATCTATTCATATATTGTACAAAGAGACCACCGATTTTTGAGGTCGGGTCATACTGAGTTGTCTCATATTGCCAAATCTCAAAAATCGATGTGATTTTGTACCCATTTTCGACAGCCACTTTTAGCTCATCAGAAACCCATGTTCCCCCTATTTCTTTTTCAATGATACTATCGGCATGTGGACAATCTTGCTGTAACTGCAATTCACAGCAAGTTCTGCACAGAGGGAACATCAGTTTACTGTGCATACGAACAGGAAGAACAGGCAAATAACTATTAGTAGGTGGTAATACCCTACATTTGATAAGACCCTCGACATTAGTTAAATCATTATCTGGTCCAGTTAATTCCTTACACTCATCACCAATATAAACTTTTGGGTGACCTATGGGGAATTTTCCATATTTTGATATAAATGGATATAAGGAACAAACATCCAGATAAGAGATTTTTATATTATCTCTTGCCTTATAATAGGAAAATGTATTTCCTGTTCTTCCCCCATAGAAAGCATCGCGAGGATTGAGAGCACCGTGCATTAGAAGAGGATGGTCTTTTAAGAACTCTCTTAATGCAGGATCTCTGGATTTTAACCTATCAAAGTCGCACTCCCACATCTCAACTACTTCGTAACCCTTTTCTCGAAGTCGTTCAGTCTGGGTCCGTGTACGCTCAAAACGGTCACTCATGCTTTCAGAATTTTTACCGAAACCTATTCTTTTATACGATTAGTTTGATTACACCGGGGACAACCGTGCCAGTAACAACCGTGAAACTGATAAACAGTTTTTTTATTTCTAAGCGTATCCTCATAATAACCATCAACTAATACACCTTCAGGTAGTCTATATTCTAGTGTTCGGCCAGCATGAATGATTTCTAAGTCTAATTCACGCTCTACAGACAAAAGCCATTCGATAGCCTTTTTCGACTGTTTATTTGCTAACCTATAACCCCCAGTTGGTAGAACACCTATTATGTCGGACTTCAAATCATTTTTCCTAAAAACTACTGAGCAAGCTGATGCAATGGTGACGCTTTCGACAAAAGGATCAACATTAGTTACCTTGATGAATAATTCTCGGAAAGCTAGACAAGCAGTACGAAGAATATCAACGTCATTTATACAGTACGTTCTAATTTCATTTTTAAAATTAAAAATGTAATTAGTTTCAATCAATTCTTCATACCACTTGTCAAATTCTTTACGGCCCTCTAAGGACATCGTATCTGGGGAGTAAAAATGTTTATCTGGTAATTTACCTACATATAGCTCATTCTGCGGTGTATTGAAGAGGTGCGGAAATGTACCTTTCTTTGCCTCTTCTAAACCAAAGGCTGCAGGCATAGCACTTAAAGGCATATGTAGATAATTAAGGCTATCAATAAATCGTGTTTTTTTTTACTTTTAGCAAAATTACGCTAGTACCATTTAAAATAAGCTCTGGCGGTTCATTAGTACCTCTATTCTTAATGAGTTCTCTAAGAATGAATTGCGCATCGAAACCTTTCGCATTATGTGCTATGCAGACGGTCTCATCGAAATGCTTCAAATCGCGAATAGCGAACTCAGTGAACTGAGCCACAGGATCCTTATCAAAAATATACTGGCGCACACCACACCATTGACATTTTACGTTGGGATCCGGATCGCTCATACAATCTTCACAAACCTGCTGTGCTACACACAAATTAGGTTTGTGAATATTTGTTGATTCGTCACCTTCGACTTCTTCACATTGCTGTGTTTCGAAGTCATAGAAAATGTATGCTACTTTTTTAGTTTTCGGCTGTCCTCTTTTATCTTTTTTAATTTCTAGGGGTGCCATAAAACAAAAATGATTGATTGGACAAAGTTTCTTACACGTTGTGCAATCAGAGAAGCCACATTTATGTACCTCCCCTTTCTTGGTTTTCTCAGAATTAAGTAACTTTGAACAACCATTGCAGATTTGCATTACAGAGCAAATACTTTTACCTGTAGAGTGTGAATTAGAAAGTAAATGTTTCCTGAAACATTCAACCCCATAAAATACCGTAGACAGTCACCACATTTAATATTATCATTTTTTTTATTCATGTCCGCATTGACTTTACATGATGGGGAACTAAAACAAGCGTCACATTTCATTGTGCACCTGTGATCAGTTTGTCTAAAGTAAGCCTTATTACATGGTATACAAAACTTTTGCGCTGCCCCAGCCCCGACTAAATTTAGTATAGCACTATAATGAAAATTTGGATGACCCTCATAAAGTAAATAAATATTGTGCTTGATCTCACTACCTGTATTTGTTATTTCCGAACTACCCTCGTAAATAGCTTTATCTCTCCCTTTTCCGAAATCTTTAAAATTGAAAACTGTAATTGCAATCTGAGCTTTTGCCAGATATTTTTGATATGTAATTAGTTCAGGCAGACCACATCCAATATCTGGTATTATTACACCAGCATCTCTAGTAAGCTTTTCAGCTGCCTTAATTTGTACTTTGAGCTTATCCCTGTCGCTTATACTTCTATACTCTTTTTTAAAATGGATATTATTCGGATCGGACTGACGATTTGCATTAGCAATCGCTACTACGATAGCCTGTGGTAGACACATGTTATTGTTGTTGTTAGCTATAGTGTAAACCGATTTTTTAAAAACATTGCTAGCTAACTTCACACGGCCTTTTCCTGCTATTACACTTACTCGCGTAATCTCAACTACAAAGGTGTCATCAATATTAAAACTTATGGCACTTTGAACTACTTATTCTACTAATTTCCACAAGTCTTCAAAATGCAGATCTTTGAGGGGTAAAAAGGCTTTCCAGGCAACTCCTTTGCTAAACCCATCCGATCCAAACACAATGCCTACTAAATCTGTTTCCTTACACCACGAGACTATATAATTATATAACTCTAAAAAGGCTAATTCCAACCAAATAACAGGATTGTTCTCCCCAGGAGGTACAATTTTAAAAGTTAATTTTCGCCCGTTTGTGTCAAATTTTCTTACATATTGGTCACTCTCGTCTATTTTTATTATAAAGGGGGCTAAAATGTCACTCTCATTCCTACCTTGTGGTTGAGCATCATGTAGTTCTTCTGAGAGACTTTGAACAGCTTCATCAGTCATCGCCTGGCCTTGAGAGTCTTTTCTTGCGGGAGATGTGCTAACCTCCATAGTTCTGGATGGGCCTGCAATCACGCTAAGATCTGGAACTGCTGTCAGATGAATCGGGGTCTGTTTCCTATCAGACCCTGCTTGAGCCGATGTGTTTTTTACACAATTTTGAACTTCTGAAAAATAATAATTTTTAAAATCATTCTTCCTTTTGTAGACGAGAGCTTAGGAATATCTAAGTTTTGTATATATATACATATAATTTACATTACCTTTTCGTTTCAGTTCAGATGTAGATTCTTCCATTTTTTTTCGCATTTTCTGCTCCTTTCTTACTTCCTGAAGAACTTTTTTTTGTTTCTTTTGGATCTCCTCGAGATTCTCCTTTGCAATCATCTTTGCCCGGTATTCATCCTGCTTCCTTTTTGCTATTTTTAACCTTTCTTGCTTTGCAAGCTCTCTGTTTATTCTATCATCCTGCAATTTGCGTTCTTTTTTTAAATCTGTCTCTCTAATTTGGGCAATTTTCTTCAATCTGATTTCCCTTTCTTTAGCTGCTTTGATTTTTTATTTTTCTTGAATATTCTCCTGTCTATCTTTTTCCCTCTTATCCTGTTGCCTACGTCTATTTTCCTGTACTAGTTCCTCAGATTTGTTTTTAAAAATTTTTTTCTTTATTTGTGAATCTGGCACAATGTCCTCGTCAAAGTCCGTCTCGTCGCTGTCAGTTCCTACTACTATATTGTTGTCTATTCTTTTATCGTTATATTTTTTATTGACTCTAGGATCCCGCACTACACTTCCCTCGTCAAATATAAACTTTTTTGAGCTTTTTTTTGCTTCTTTGAGCAACCCGCTTATACCATTGGATCAGAATGTTCCCTCTTTTTAGAAAATTCTACAGTTTTTTTTTCTTTTGCATCTGTCTCCGCCTGATTCCTTATTTTTTTATAATGCACAGCGTCGGCTATCTTAGATTTTTTGAATTTGCCACTCTGAATTTCAGCTTTAACAAAAAGAGAAACAAAACAAAAATCAACACAGCTACACTATTTTGGAATGTTCACTTTTATAAAAATGTAATGAATAAAAATTAAAAAGAGCTTTACTTACCAATGATAGTTTGTATATTATTTATTGCAGAGTTCCTCTCTCTCTGCATTTTCAAATATTTTCTCAATACCATAAGTAAAGGTATATCGTCCTTCCTTTGTATTGCTGTTTGCACAACGTCATCAAGTTGCCCCTGTGAATCACATTGGCTGATGTATCCTTCTAACTTGGTAATAAGACGATGTCTTTCATCCTCCCTCGGATGAGTAATTGCTTCCTGGTTAGTTTGATTATCCATCGACATTATTGGGCTTATTGTTCACTTGAACTGATAACTTTAAGTTACACTGATAAACTCCTCACAGAACACAGTTCAATTTATTACACTCAACAATTGTTAAAAATACACAGTGAAAACACTGATAAACTCTTTACAGAACACAGTTTAATTTATCACACGCAACAATTGTACAAAATAAAACTGTGAAAACTAATTACGGTCGAACGTGCTTCGCGTTAGAGCATATAGCTAAGACTGACGTTCCACCGAAAATGAAACCTTTGGAAAATGTTACGAAAGAACACTATTATCTACGACCCTTTCACTTTTCCTATGTCATTCCAACGCCTCTACCAAAAAGACCTTGCCCTTTCGAACCTATGGGTATCGGCATATACTCAAATCTAATGTCCATCCTGGAATGGGCCCATTACCATAACGCCTCCACGACTTTTCTAATTGAAAATCATTTCGACTGATCTTTAGATCTTAAAACCTGTGAATAGCCTTCTTCTTCACCTGCTGTGTGCAATTATTCATGATTTGGATTTCGTTACGAAAGTGTCACTGTGGTTTGAAGAATAAAATTAAAAGCATTATTCTGATTTGATATTCTAATCTCCACTATTTTTATTTTGAGCTAATGATATTCAAACATCGCTCAAGAATCGTGTCTATACTTGTATTCCTCCCACCCCATAATGTCCCTATTCTCTTGTACTTAAGATCTCTGAGTAGTCAGCTAAGAATCAGTTTCTGTGTATCTTTGAAACAGTACCTACAATGTCGAAAACTATGACTGGTGTTGAAAAAGGAGCTGAAATTTCCTCTTCCACTGTTACTAATTCTACTGCTGCTACTAAAAAAAGAGTTCACATGACGGAAGTGGATGCATCACGCAAGTCAAACAAACATCTCATTTTAACCACACTTTACGCACTCAATAACTCATGCAGTAAAAACGCTATTGTTGGTCTTAAAGTGCAGTCGGATGGCAGTTTTCAACCTATTGTAAAAATTGTGTCTAACAAGCTACAAGGAATCACATTTGGGGCAGCAACATGGTCCAAATTCCAACAGCAATTTAAATTCATAAGCACCTACTTTGAATCTGAGGGCTATTCAATGTCAAAGCTGGAACCACTCGAGATTAATGACTACATAGTGAAGTTCACGACGTCCTACGGTGAAAAGACTATTCTTTTTGACAAAACACCTGTTCCCGAGGATGATTGTGAGGATGGTGAAAATTCTTGTATAAACAAGAAACAAAAATTTGTTGTACCTGCAGTGGCTATGAAAAAAGCTAGCTTTATTGGTTTGAAAAATATTATGTTTTGTCGAACCATCTGAGAATTCTATTTTTGAGTTAATGAACCACGAAAAGTGTGACGAGTTTAAAAATCTAATGTATGAACATTTATCATCGAAATTCAATGACTATTATATTGATATTATTTATTATGAGATTAGTGGTGTATTATTAACCCATGTAACTTCTATTGTACGAAAAAATGTACTAACAAGAATCACGTTCAACTAAGAATGTTGTATTATTATGGAAATGTTTTACATTGCATACGTCTACTTCAACTATATGTAATATATACTGATTATTATTTGTATTCTATTTTTCGAACTATTTTAATCAATACATGTGACTCAACTGAAATGTACAATGTTATGCTTTCATTTAAAAATCTTCACCTCCAGTATATAGATAGAAAAGTGTGCCTCCGTTAGAGCAAGATAATTTAGGTCACATAGAGTGAAGGGCGTAAGATGCTTATAGTCATCACACGAGTCCCAAATTTTCTTCATACAAGCAAGTGTTGCATTTTTTGGTTCCACTCTTCAGCGTTACGTGGTCTAGCTTAGGTGAGAGGGAAAGTACGTAACCATTAGAGTGAGATAATTAAGTTCGTAAGGAAGTGAAGGGCGTGAACTCCACGAGTCACAAATTTTATTCATACACGCACGTGCTGCATTTCTTGGGTCCACTCTTCAGCGTTATGTGGTCTAGGTCAGGTAAGAGGGAAAGTACGTAACCATTAGAGTGAGATAACTAAGGTCATATTAGATGAAGAGCGTCAACTCTTCATAGACACACTACCTTAGGACGAGGGGTCGGCGCCATAGTGCGGTGAGGGGGACTAAGGAGTAGTGGAAGGGATGTCTGGTCGAAGTGATGCCTTACTACTGCTAGATTGGGATGTAACGCTCGAATCGACTATTTTCTATACAGATTCTCTATTTTTATAAAAAATAATTATTAATTAAATAATATAATAATTTTTCGTGACATAAAAGTCTAATATGTATAGATTTTGCAGTTGATTAATTTTTTTTTTAAATTTGTACACAAAAAAATGAAAAAATGAGTTTCCGCAAATCTTGCACATGCGCCGGGTATCGAACTATTGATGTGTAACTTTATATTATGTTACTGTAACTAATGGGAAATTGCCAGCATATAGTGACAGATTCTACGTAGATGTCAGCAGAGAGTTAAAAAACAAATGCTCAGGTGAGAATATTTATACTCGTCTAAGGCAAAATCGGAATGGATTGCGTACAGAAGTATTTGAAAAATTATTTATTACAGAAGCACAAGTAGGAAGCGCAAATAGAAATTTAAACATAAGTTTGTTCGAGAATGAGGTCGAAACCTCCTATCATGATGACCAACTAAAATCTTCTCATGATGAGTTGAAATCTGTGTTTTCCACATCTTTCGCAGATAATGACGGAACATTCGATCTATGCATAAGCAATGAGCTCTGAGAAAAAATAAAACCAGCTGCCTGTACTTAGGGGCCATCCGTATACCACGTGGACAATTTTTCACCACTTTTTTACCCTCCCTCCCCCCCTCGTGGACAGCTGTGGAATTTTTAAGAACACCCCCCCCCCCCTCTCTACTCTGTCCACGTGGACATATTTCATGAAAATATAGATATTATTGGCCTCTCTCTCGACCCCTTGGACTCCGTTATCAACGAACTGAGCCAAGCGAAATTTTATAGGAACGGCTTACACCGGGGCTCTTTTTATTCCTATTTGATTTTTTAATTTATTATATTTTTTATATTTCATCAATGGGTGACTTGGATGGGTGACACGGTTAGTACTTGGATGGGTGTGGTGAGCCCACACTTGTAGTTATTTACTACAAGAAACTATCCACCTAGAAACACTACCCGAATCGGGTAGTGTCACGCCTACCCCGAAAGGGAAATGGCTTAATGGTATATATACATATAACTATTTATCTATTTAATTATTCCGGTTCTTACACCAAACTTCGTTTCAGTCCCCCGGGTTTCCACCTTCCTAGAACTGCTGTCTCAGGAGAGAGAACGGTTGCGACTTTTGTTGCAACGTCTCTCGCCAACGGTTGTTTACGTTTGGATCCCCCCGATTTGGGACCGAAGACAACCCCCGAAACTGGACTGAAACCGAGAGTTTGGTGTATTCCTATTTAATTCACCTATGTCTTCGGAAAAAATTCTTAACACCTGTGTAAATAGGACCAGAGTCCCAGGTTTACAAATTGGATATACAACGTATTGTCAAATTTTTTATGTTTATGAGTTTGAAAAATTCGCTGTATTTTTACTTTCGAATCCTGGATCTTTTCGATACTTTTTCTAGTGTGTATTTTTTATATGCTGAGGAAAACCTACGTAGATGCTCAGAAGTATTTTCAACCGCAAGTTACAAAGATATTTTAATTATATATCATAATCAGAGAGATATTTCAAAAAATGTTACTTTCAGACCATTGCAAATCTGCAAAGTGCAGAACGAAAGAGTTAATGATTTGCTGAAGACTCTTATCTTAGTAGAGTAACTTAGGAGGACTGCTTTCTTGCAGGTAGCTTTGTTTTTGAAAATTTTAATTTGTATTTCCCCCACATTTGTGCGCAGGCCTTCTGAAAATCAAGGTTTAAATTTAAATCGTCGACAACTGTAATTTGGTGATTGTGAGTTCTCTCTTGTTAAAGCTCCTTCGGCTTTAACGAACACATTCTCATGACGTATCTCGTGCTTCGCACTCGATTTTGTCGAAAATGCGAACTTTTCTACATTATGCATTTGTATTGAAACAGAAGTATTTTCATTGTCTGGTTTTTATAATAAAAAAAAGTGTGCATATTATCAAAAAAAATCTCATGATACATTTTATTGCAACTTATGTCGTTTTTCCATAAATTTAATTTATTTTCAATGTTATTTTTTACGATTTTAAATAAAAATACGCATCATAGCCTAAGGTGGTTCCAAGTAAATTTGTAAATATAATTTAAGCGAAAAATTGGTTAACCCTTAAAGCGCCTACGGGGTCTGAGAAGACCCCACTTTTTTTTGCGCGATTATACTGAAGCCACTTTTTTTGATTTGGGTTCTGATGTGCCCTTTAGCGTTAGTTGAACGTCTCTTCTTTCGATCGACACACTTGGCAAGTGGCTGCGTTGATTAGTTTAGCTTTGGCATTCGTGTGAAGCCGAAAAAATACCCGCGAAGAAGCCCACGAAATACTTTTTTTTTCAAAGCTGCACTATAACAATGATTTTTTTTCTTGAAGAGCTATATTTCGAAATTTCGAGGTTAAATTTTTAGGTTAAAATATCAAAAATTGACTGAGTAATGATTTTTTTTGGGAAAAAGTCATTTTTCACGTTTTCGTAAGATTTTTATTTTTTTAACACGCAGCAAAAATTTTTTCGTCAATAAAACCTTATATACGCACTAGAAGGATAGATAGTTGAAGATTATTCAGTAATGTTTTTAAATTCAAATAACGGCTACTCTCTTTGCAATATGACATTTTCAGACGGGGGTCGCCCACGACCCCACATGGCGCTTTGTGTTATTATTGCATAGCACGGCGCTTTAAGGGTTAAAGAAAATGTTATTGTAGCTTGTGTCCTTTTTCCAAATACTTACTTTTTTTATTCCTAATATATTTTCATAAGAAGAGTTCATGATAAATTTGTAGAGAATTTTGGTTGAATAACTTTTACCTTTTCATTTTTTTCTTCACTTGTCTCGTTTTATCAGAAATTTAATTTTTTTATTTCTAATCTTATATGTACGTGTTGAAGAAAAACTACGCGTCCCAACAAACAATTATTGATGAAAAATTTGAATGGGTTTTGACTCTTTTCCAGAAGAGAAAATTTTGTCCTTTCATTTTTTTCATAACTTTTATCGTTTGTCCAAAATTTAATTAATTTATTTTCAATGTCGTTTTTTACGAATCAAGGAAAAACCACGCATCCCATCAAAAAATGATTGACAACAAATTTGTAGCTCTTTTTTTTGGTGAACAACTTTTGTCGTATTGTTCTTTTCATAGGTTGTGTCGTTTCTCAAAAAATTTTTTTTTCTTTATTTCCAATGTCGTTTTTTACGAATAAAACAAAAACTGCGTATCTTATAGAAAGTATTTGGTAAAATATTTGTATGCCTTTTTTGGGTGCACAATCTTTGTTGATTCCTTTTTTTTCGTATCTTGCATAGTTTGACAACAAAATAGAATTTTTTATTATTATTTGTGGGATCGAAATTTGAATTTTCGATTTTTCAAGAAAATTCAAAAAGTTCTTCTTATAATCTTGCAGGGCTTTCAAAAAGATTTTTTTTTTTCACTCGATTTTTTTTCATATCGTGCGTCGTTTGACAAAGAACGATCCAATTCGAGTAGTATCTCAAAAGTTATGCGATATACAGACGACAACGACGACAACAACGACAGACAGACACCGACGTGAAAAATATTTTTTCTGACTCAGGGGGCCTCAAGACGTCGACATTTGATGGAATCTACGAAATTCATTCTTCGTATAAAATCAATACCTTCTCATTGAGATGAGAATATAACATTTCGAGTGTACGTCGAGTATATCTTGCCTCATTTCAGTAGGTATATTTTTCGCATATTTAGGGGAACGTGTGTCCACGTGGATTCTAACCTGGGGGGGGGGGGGGGGGGGGGGGGGGGGGGGGGGGGGGGGG